>JAGDFM010000003.1:280003-342951 GCA_019155715.1 Phytophthora pseudosyringae | reverse complement strand
TCCCCTCTTGCTAGTCATAATAATAACAACATATCCAAACAGCAGCTTCTAACTATGCGTACATGTCGAGATATCGGCAAAAGTATACCCGATAATTGGGGGTCCTAATGATTTGGCGCGCACTGTAGTGCTCCATGAACCTGCAATGCTATTATCCGACATTCGGGGTGGACTGCGCGACAACGTCTGAGCGCTCGTGTCACATGTTGAAGCGCCCGATCTAGTGAATGGGCGTGGTGCTGAATCCTAAAGTTAAGATCGCCGTGCTGCTTGGGCACGACCGAAACGCCTTCTTGTCCCAAGTCCTTCTTGACCGGATGACGATACCGCCGACGCGAGAGTATCTCGACGAGGACGCAGCCCTCGTGCACCCCAAGCAGGCCGCGTCGCCTGTAAAATCTGGTGGTGCCGTGCTGGACTACAGCAATTCGTACCTGGGGGACGACAAGTTCGCGGAGATCGTGGAGAAGGCCCGGCTAGCGAGCGCCCCGACGCGGCTGGATCTGCGTGGCAATTGCTTCGAAGCTGGAGCTGCACGAGCACTCGCGGCGCTACTGCGTTCCTCGCATAATGTGGTAGCCATCAGTCTGGAATGGAACAACGTGGGGCTGCTGGACCAAGGGGTGGAGGCTCTCGCTGGGGCGCTGGAGGTCGATAAGCGGCTGCTGACGCTCGACTTGCGCAACAACAACATTGGACCCGATGGCGCCAAAGCGCTCGCGAAAGCTCTCCGAGCCAACCGTACACTGCGTCAATTGGATCTGCGCTGGAATGAGGTTGGGAATCCTGGAGTGTTGGCATTTCGCGAGGCATTACAGAGCAACCACTCGCTTGTGACGCTGGAACTCATGGGGAACAACAGCAGCTTGAAGCACGTGGACGAGATCGAGGTGTTGCTGGCAAGGAATCGCGTGTTCACAGAGAGACCGCCAGCTCTCGCGGTGGACGCGTCTTGCCAAAACGACGATGACGTTGGCTCGAACAACGACCCCAGAGCTGCTCCGGACGACCAGCTACTGCTGCAAGTCCTAGCCGAGAAGGAAGAGCTGGAGACGGAGATGAACCTAGGCAAGCGGGAGCGACAGAAACTGGTAAGGTGAAAAGGAACGTAAGTACGTCGTGGTGGTGGTCCTAATGTGCGTTGTGTGGTTTATCCAGATAGAGAAGACGGAAGAGCTTGAGCTACAGCTGCAACAAGTTCGCAAGGAGACTAGCATGGCAAAGGAAGAACGAGACCGCTACCAGCAGCGCGAGATCGATGCAAAGCGCGACGTCCACGAGCTGAGAATGCAGCTTGACGAGCTCGAAAACCGTAGGAAGCTGGAGTTTGAAGAGTACCGGTCTGCGCGGACAGCACTCGAGCGCGAGAATGGCGTTATTCGGGAGAAGGTGGGGCACATGGAGGCTCTACGCAGCAAGGAGGCAGAGCAGAAAGACAAGCACATCTCGCAGCTGGAAGAGGCCAAGTATGCGCTCGATAACGAGGCACACCGCACGTCCCTCACGACCAGGTAAACCAATGCTTGTTGATCAGCTGTTCGCCCACTACTTCGATGCTAGGACTTACACGTTAGCTGCCGACGTGCTGAGCAGGACGCAAGAAGAGGAAATCGGGAAGCTACAGAAGCAGCTTCAAGATGCCCAGCAGGAATATGCCAGAAAAGAAGCCAAGCTGGTGTCGGACCACGAAGCCAAAGTGAGTGCGGCCCAGCGGCAGCATGATATGGTTGCAGGCTCCATGCAGACGCAACTCAGCTACGCCTCCACCCAGCTTGAAGCGAGCGAGCGGAGCGTACGAGAGCGCAAGGAAAAGTGCGAAGCCTTGCAAGCCAAGCTGCTGCAGGCTCAGATCGACCACGAGAAGACCATCGGTGAGCTCAAGCAGCAGTGCGAAGCCGAGGTGCAGGAGCGCATCCAGCGCTCGGTCGGGTCGGTCGAGGCGCAGGTCGCCGAGGTGAAGAAGGCGCGGCAACATCTCGAACGAGAGGTGGAGAAGCACCTCGAGACCATCATCCAGCTCCGTCAGGACAACGTGTCGCTGCAGCAGTCGAGGGATGACACGCAGAGCGAGCTAGAGGCCGCGATGGAGACGCAGGCCAAGGCGATGCAGGAGAAGCAGACGCAGCTGGCTGCAGCGGTGAGCGAGCGGTCTCGCTTCGAGGAGAAGCTGCAGCTCCAGCTGCGGAAGATGGCGGAGCAGGACGCGAGACTCGTGCACATGCAGACAAGCTTCGACGAGCGGATCCAGGTGCGTCTGCTGTTCTGTTTGTAGTAGCTCCTCCGCGACGTCTTGTCCCCTCACGCAGACGACGTGTGTCCTTTGCGCATGCTTTGCTTGTTTGGATAGGCCTTGACTGCCAGCGCCAAGATCGCGGCCGAGGAGAGCGCCACTGTCTTAAAGGAGAGGGCGGCGCTGGTCGCGTCTCTGGAGAGCCAAGTGCTGCGTCTGGAGCGCGAGCTCTCGGCGCAGAACCACGAGCACGAGCAGCGCATCGACGACCTGGCCGAATCCTTTGGCCGTTTCGTGCAGGAGCAAATCGGCAAAGAGCGCGAACGCCGCAAGAAACCGAGTTCCGACGCCGACGCCTAGCAGCGGCTGCAGTGAAGTCACGCAGCGAGATCGGCGGGAAAATGGCACAGGGCGCTCTGCGCTGGGCGGGCCTCTCATTGGCAGGTTTGAATCGGCGCCGGGCGTTGGAAGCCGTCGTTTCGACCGGTTTATCCCGCTGTCCAGAAGTTGCCGGGCTGCGACGAGCTGCTCGAGTCTGGAAGGCCTGGAAAAGCCAGCCCTGCGCGCTGAAACCGCGGCATGTCGACCGCCGCAAGCCAATCCGCTTGCCAGTTGCGCTTTCACCCCGGAGGGCGCACGCGAACGAGATTCTGGCACGTGAGGCTCCGTCGTAGCGTGTTGACTCGGGTAACGCTTGCATCGTCTTAGTCGCCTCACCGCAAACTAAAGCCAATTCAATTCACGCGCACAATGGACGGCACCTCGAGCGTGCAGACGCTTATCGACCAGTTCGAGCTCATGGCGCAGGCCAACGCAGCCCCGCGCACGTGGTCTGCAACGAGGTACACGAAGAGCGCGCTGTCAAAGCCCGGTAACTCGCCACTGCGCACCCGCACGCAGTCCGAGCCTGTGCAAATGACGCAGAAGACAGAGGAGCCTGACGCGGAGCCGGCAGAGGAGGTACAGGAGACCCCGGTTGCCAAGCCGACGACGACTCCGACGAAGCTCGCTGTCTACAAGAGCCTCACGGTAGACACCGCGCAGTACGACGACGACAATGACGCCACCTACACGCCGAAGTGCACGTGCTACTCGACCGTGCCCCGCAGCCCGTCGACATATTCTACGACTTCGACAGGCTCACTGGACTCGCTTCTGAGCTCGTTGGACATCTTCCTGCCCGAGCTGCTGCAGGCGACTGGAGAGCCCAGCGCTGAGATTGTCAAACCCGCGAACCACCGCTCGAGACGTTCCTCGCTCCCTGAAAACCTGCAATCAACCAACACCTCCAAGTTGATTCCACCGCCGTCGTACCGGCGTGCTTCGCTCACCCCCAAGCAGTCGTCTACCGCAACGGCAAAGGCGTCGACCAAGCCGCGCCGCTCCTCGCTCTACGCCCCCAAGAACGCACTCGCAGTTGCGCCGACCCCGGCGAGGCCTCGTCGCTCCTCACTTTCGGCCACAATGGTTCCGTCCACCGTCAAGCAATCGGCACGCGGTGCCCCACGTCTGGTTCCATCCCCGCGTGCGAGGAGGCGCTCGAACTCGTCTTCTGTCTCTCGGTACATGGACTACGACAGCTCACCGCGCTTCGCGGCCACTAAGGCCATGAATCTGGAACGCCGCCGTCAATTGGAGGAGCGCAACCGCAGTCTCGCTGCCGCCAAGTCTGCACGGAGGCCGTGCACGCCGGAGTGGCAGAGTCGTCTCGACCGGGTGCGGTCACGCCTGTTTGACGCCAACGATGACAACCACAGCCAAGACAACGGTAACGCGACGACACTCAACCTCGGGTCACCCCGCGTCTGAAGTGGGCGGCTCGTATCGCTGCATCAACCACGCGAGAGTCACGATAACTTATACCATGCATACACCCTGAACTGCAACTGTAGCCATCTTGTCCCTCTGTCATGTAGCCATCTTGTCCCTCTGTCATGTAGCCATCTTGGTCCTGAGTGATGGTCCTTGCACTTTTCGTGTGGTCCTCAGCTCTTTGTCCTCCCACCATGACGGCCACCTCGACCGCGGCATCCTTCCCCATGCCGAGCGGCTACAGTCTTGCAGCCAGTTACTACTGCCTCAGTGCAAGCGGCGAAGATGCCCAAGCCAACAACGTCAGCGAGACGTCGAGGCCGAGTGAGACCGCGGCGGTGGCCCCCGAAGACGTTCCGACCGGTGCCGTGCAAGTGCCGCGTCTGCCACTTAGCGAGCTCAACTGGAAGAACCGCGCTCGGTTCCTGGAGATGATGCGGCGCCACTCGTTCGTGGTGCTCACGGACCTGGGCGAGAACCTGGAGCGCACGCACGACCAGGTGCTGCATGACTTCGAGACGTTCTTCACAAGCGACGACGAGGACTGGAAGAGCGGCTGCACGAGCAAGCAGGTCTACCTCAACGAAAACGGCAAACCTTTCTGGTACGCCGGGTTCGAGCACACGAGCGTGCGCGACTGCTTCCGCGTGGCTTGCGGGGACATGTCGAGGCTGGTGTGGCCGACCCCGGAGTTCAAGGACCATTGGCTGTCCCTGCAGCGCCGCATGCAGCGCATCTGCGACCGGGCTCTGAGCTTGACGGTCGGCTACGACATTGTGCCTAGTCACGCACGCTCGGATAAGGACTTCTCCGTGTGCTACGGACTGCACTACCCGAACATCGAAGGAAGCGGCCAGTCCGAGACGGAGAACGTCTTCGAGCATGTGGACCCGAGTCTGTACGTCGTGGAGCCTGTACCCAGTGTGGAGGGGTTGGACGTGTACGACCCACACTCCAAGCAGTGGCTCAAGGCCGAGAAGGTATGCGTCCCCGGTAAGGAGATTGTGCTCTTCTGTGGTCACGCCTTGAACCGAGCCACGGAAGGCCGGATCCCAGGAACGCTGCATCGCGTTCGCCGCACCCCAGACCGGCGGTTCTGCATCATTTACGAGCAGAAGTACGAGGAGTACTTCCTTTGATAAGGAGTACTTCTACTACGGCAGGATGAGGCCGGTTTAACGCAGTCAAGTCTCAAGCATGAAAGATATTCACCGCACGATGGAATGAAGTGAACACAAAGGAGATGGAGCCCGTACACGTAAAGGTACAGTACACTGACGACCAGCAATTTTGCACGTTGCGCGATTTTAGCGGAAATTTGTCTGGATGTGTACTCCCTTCCATGCCAGGAGTCTCTGGTGTTCGGGCCGCTGCCATAACGTCAGCGTTATCCGATGACAAAGCAATTCTGGCTGCTAAGTGTTTGGCTGCATGACACACTGACGGCTTCGCCTACGTGGCGATTTCCCGGACAGATCTTGCCCAAGATCAACCGATCCCAGCTGACAGCTTTGCACTCATCCCGTGCCACAGGATTATGCTCTATCTTGGATGTTGGTGCTTTTGAAAAGCATTAAAATGAGCAATCTCTGTACTACGTTCCGAGTTAGCGTGCATTCACAAGCAAGTTCAAACAAAAGCACTATCATAACGCAGGCACACACGATGTTGTGGCCTGTTCCAACTCTATGTGCTGGATGATTTGTCAGAGCTGCGCTCGTTATCGAGACGACCGCTAGAATAGGGCCTGCCCTGTCGATTTCTGAGACTCCCAGCTTGTGTCAAGACCGAGTCTGCATGTAGATGATTTTCTGCGCGGTAGATGCATGACCCGAGTTCCAAACCAATGGTGACCATCAATAATCTTCACAATGCCCAGGTTTATTATTCGGTGCTGTCGTTGCTCGAAATCGATCTATACCTTGGAATTCCCACCGACATATCTCATGGCTTCTTGACGACGCTGACGAATCCACTAGCAGCAGAGAAATATTTCTTATTCGCCTCGGCGACACGAGCCTTCGCAGCTTCGGGGTTCATGAGCTCAATGCCTTGCACGGGCGTGAATGCGAGACTTGACGCCAATCCAGAAAGCGGAGGCTTACTAGCCGATGACGCGGCAAAGTTGGCAGCGCGCAGCTTTTTGCTCGATTGCTTCTGTTCCTTGCGCAAAATACGCAAATTGCCCGACCCTTCCTGGCCAAGTCGGCCAGAGGTAATTCCCATTGCGTTGTCGCCGTACTCTTCATCGGCCGTAGCGAAAGACTGCCGGTTCATTTCACGCCGCACATCTGTCATCTGCAGTCGCTCCTTCATCTTGCGGTAGCGCTTACCACCACGCTTGCGGCGCGGTTTTTCGTCTGGAATAGGCAGGGCCTTCTTCGTCTTGGCTTTCTGAGGCTCCTGCCATTTCTCCATTTTGCCCACAAGCTCACTACGGAACCGGGCACCGACTAAACCTTCCGTGTCGTTCTGGTGAGGCTGGCTATCCACGCGCGCCATCAGCGCTAGCTTGCCAGCTACCGCTCGGCATGCCTTCATACGCAAATACGGCGGCACACTCTGTACGAGGTCACTGAAAAAGAGGATGCCCGTGTGCTTGAGCGCTGCAGCGGATGAGAACCCACTCAGCACCTTCTTCTCCTGTCCCAAGACCTGCAAGTTGCACGACGGGATCCGTGCGAGTTGCGCCACTCCGCCCGCAAGTCCGATAAGCTGCGCAGCGATGCGTGTGCCCACGAGCTGCGACACGTTCGGCGCCAGGTACTTCATGCGGCTCTCCACGAAGCGCAGAATCATGTTCTTGTCCTTGTCCAGCGACAGCAGCTCGTCGCACGCTTCCATGCAGGTCTTCAGATCTTCCGGACCCAGCGGTTTGCCGCTCGTGCCGGAACCCGTCACGGAGATCCCAATCACCGCTGAACTAGGCAGAAGCTTGGGTAGCTCTTCCACGAGCGTCAGGTCCATCTCGTTGCCGATAGCTTTGACCACGCGAGCGTAGTCCAGAGCGTTGGGCACGAGGGACTCGAGCTCCGGGAACTTGGCGGCGTAGATCTCGGCGATGAAGCGGTGCGCGGCCTCGATCTCGTCGTCGATCTGCACCATCAGGTCGTTGGACGTCACCACCAGGTCGTACTCGGCACTTCCCTCCTCCAGCGGCGACGGCTTCGAGGCTGCAGCAGAGGCGTCGTCCACGTCCACGAATCGCTGGATCTTCTGCACGTGCGCCAGGTACTTGGGCGAGCGCTTGAGCGTCGCGACGGCTGCCACACCGCGCTGCTTGACGCTGGAGCGCAGCGACTCGGCCAGGTCCTCGGTCTTCTCCTCTGGTAGCGCTTGGTCCTCGTCCACGCGCTTCCGCTTGGCCGTGCGCGACTGGGAGTCGGGCATCGCCTCGTCGGCGTCATCGTCGCCTTCCGCCGCGTCGTCGGCTGTGCCAGCGAGAGAGGAGGAGGTCGGCGTCTCCTCCTCGTCGTCGCTGCTGCCCCCGCTGAGCTCGTCCAGGTCCTCCAGGAACGAGTCCGCGAGCGTTGACATGGTCGTCCAAGTGGTAAGGTCTTCTTATCCTGTTTTTTTTTGTATTGTTTGAAATTAATTGTTGAAAGAGAACTGCGTTATCACATATGTATCGAGATCTTTGCACAAATCTAAAGAAAGAAACGGCTAAAATATGCAATATGACAGGTACAATAATTGCGGTGTGGCCAATACAAACATCAAGTCTTTTCGTCTGCGTACTTTCGGTTGGTGGAAGGCGTTTAACTGCTGAAGAGACAGCCCACGTTCCTCAGTTCCGCATCCTCTTCCTGCCACGCACGCACCCAAGTCAAGCTCCGAAGAACATGCCGGGCCAAGAAAGCAACGCCGACACCAACAACTGGCGCCGCAAGACGCCCGCCGGCGGCCGCAAGGACAGCGACGCCGAGCACCAGAAGAAGAAGCCGCGCCGCGGCGGCCCCCGCAACAACGGCAGCAAGAACGCCGGCGACGCGCAGGCGCCGCCCGCGCCCGTCGCCGCCTCTCCCGTGGCGCAGGAGGCTGCTCCTGCGGTGGAGGCCCCCAAGCCCTCGAACCTGGACTACCTGTCGGACGTGCTGTTCGCGTCGCTGGACATCTCGTCGAAGACCAAGCGCGCCATCGTGGAGGACCTCAAGTACGAGCGTCTCACCAACGTGCAGAACGAGACGTTCCCGCTCATCCTGGAGGGCAAGGACGTGCTGGCCAAGGCCAAGACGGGCAACGGCAAGACCATCGCCTTCCTGCTGCCGGTGATCGAGAACATGGTCAAGGAGGGCCGTCGCTCCGGCGTCATCCCCACCCTGGCCATCTCTCCCACGCGTGAGCTGGCGCTGCAGATCGCTACCGAGGCCAAGCGCCTCACCAAGTTCCACGAGCTTAACGTCGCCTGCTTCGTGGGCGGTGCTAACATCAAGAAGGACGAGCGCACGCTCACGAGCAGCGCGCCTGTTGACATCCTGGTTGCCACCCCGGGACGTCTGGTTGACCACCTGAAGCAGAACACGGGCCGGATCGCTGACCGACTCGGCAAGTCCAGTGTCCTGATTCTGGACGAAGCCGACCGCCTGCTGGACATGGGCTTCCGCCCCGATGTCATGCGCATCATCGGATACCTGCCGAAGCAGCGCCAGACGCTGCTGTTCAGCGCCACACTTCCTGCTTCCACCGAGGAGCTGAAGCGGGTCGCGCTGCGTCAGGACTACGCGTTCGTGGACACGATCGATGAGAACGAGGCCGACACGAACGCGCAGACCGAGCAGGAGTACGTGGTGTGCTCGCTGGAGGATGTGATCCCGATGGTGGAGCGCATCCTGACGGAGCACATGAAGCTGCCGGCGTACAAGGTGATGCTGTTCTTCCCGACGGCCCGTTCCGCACAGTTCATGGCGCAGCTCTTCCAGGCCGCTGGCTTCCCGGGCGTCCTGGAGATCCACTCCCGCAAAAGTCAGGCGGTGCGCACGAAGACTGCTGAGGCTTTCCGCAAGGGCCACAAGGTGATGATGTTCTCGTCGGACGTGTCGGCTCGTGGTGTGGACTACCCGGACGTGTCCCTCGTGCTGCAGGTTGGTCTCACCGACCGCGACCAGTACATCCACCGTCTTGGTCGTACGGCGCGTGCTGGTATGAAGGGCAAGGGTGTTCTCGTTCTGTCCGAGTTCGAGACGCCTCTTCTGGACAAGCTGTCGGACCTGCCTCTTGGGCCGAGCAAGAACCACTCGCCTGAGATGTTGGTGTCGTCGCAGTCGCACACGGTGAAGGTCATGAAGAACCTGAAGAGCTACAGCGACTTGGAGAAGTCGGCGCAGCAGTCGTACCAGGCGTGGCTCGGTTTCTACAACTCGCACACCAAGCGCCTGAAACTGAAGCCCGTGGAGCTTGTGAAGCTTGCGGCCGACTACAGCCGTATCATCGGTCTGGACGAGGTGCCCAAGCTCGAGAAGAGGACACTCAAGAAGATGAACCTCTTCGGCGTGCCCGGTATCGAGCCGTCTGCATACACGCGTGACAACGGCGGCAACTCCAACGGTGGCCGCAACGGCGGTGGTCGTAGCGGTGGTGGCAACCGTGGCGGCTACGGCCGCAGATAAGTCATCAAGGTCGCTGCGCCAATACCGTAAGGCCCAAGTTACTCAACTGCGTCTCGGTGACTGGATTTCGTGTTGAACGCCAGGTGACTTCCTCATCATTAGAACCCAATCGTAATTTATTGCAACGAAGGATGAGTCGGTTGACTAGAAATATACTCCCATGACTTTCACGAGCTTGCAGCAGCAATGGTCTGCATCTGCATCATGGTGCCCTTGCAGAGCTTGATCGTGTGTAGCCATGTCGTAAATTTGTCGTAAATTTGTCGTAAATTTGTCGTAAATTTGTCCCACACTTTGAGAAACGATGGACGAGATGGCTAAGATGTTAGAGACGTACGCGGGCGGCCTGCACCAGTCGTTCGAGTCGGTCTTCGAGCGCGTGGGGCAGAGCTTATCGCAGAGCGCGCAGGTGATGCGCATGATGAACGAGGTGATGGAGTCGGCCATGATGCAGAACCTGTTCGTGTCCTCCGGCTACGAAGTCAGCGGAGGACTGATCATCGAGGTGGTGAACCGCTCGCAGATCATGCTGGGCCAGACCAAGATCTGCGCACGACTTTACAATTCAGAGGAAGCATTCTTCTCTGCGACGCTCGAGTCGCTCCGAGCGGGGGGGCGGGTCCAACTGCAAGCACCGATTCATGACGTCGTCGGTCCCGTCGCGGGGATTATCGAGCTGGAGTGCATCAGCCCGGGCACGCAGCAGCCACTCACCAAACGCTCATCGTTCCGGGTGTTTTACCTCCAGCAAGGCACGTTTCAAATCCTGCGAAGCGGAGAGGAAGGAGCGGCGCCTGGGCCGACTGAAGTGGCGGTGGCGTCCGCCAGATTCCTGCTGACAAGAGTGAGAGAGATCCTGGACCTCAGTCCGATCCATGGCATTCTGACTGACGAACAGGGCAGGTATCGGTTCCACCCGCACATTCCGCTACGCAACAACGACACGGTGTTTTATCTCTCCGTGAAGGAAGGGAGAGCAGGCGAGCCCGCATACCAAGTCACAGTGTCTGCTGCAGGAAGTGCTAGCACCGCTGATGAACGTCGACGTCAATGCCAGCAGATAATCGATGAGATGGAGATCGTCGACGACGATGATTCGGACTACTAACAAGCATTCACTTCACAATAACAGAAGCATGCACTTGTGAAGTAGGTGTCATTGGAGCACTACTACAAAGTTAAGTAAGGATGTGGTACAAAAAGGTATTTCGGTATTGGGGATCTCTATCGCCACTTCTTTCAATGGCGCTTTGCTAAGCGACCACCCTCCCGTCAGCTGCAAAGTCCACAGTGCTTCTTCACGCTGCTCTTTATCCAAGCCGCACTTTCATCACGGTGTTTACGCCCATTGGCGCTTGGAGAGGTAGCCGCGATCGCTGAACCACTTGTGGAGAAAGAACGACTGCGCGCCGTAGATGGCGCCCAGCACAGCCAACTCGAACATCGTGTAGTAGATGATGCGGGATTTGCTGCTCTCGAGTGCTGTAACACCAACATCCAAGCCACCAACCGTTAGTGCATCCAGCAAAAGATAGATACTCAATCAATGTGCTGCTTACTCTGAACATGGCGGTGCACTCGGGCGCGGTAGTAGTCCTGCTCATTGCGGATGAGCTTCAGCAGCGTGTGCAACCGATCCAGCGACGTCTTCACGCCATCCTTGTGCTCTGTTACCACCACCAAGCAGAATCGCACACAAGTACGTCAGTTCGATGCCCGGCCACCTCTCCTCTCAAGTAACTCATGTAGACGCACCTTGTCGCGCCTGCTCGTCCAGCTTGTCCTCCTCGCCCAGATCGTCCTCGTTGGACAGGTCGAAGGACGTGTACCATTCGACCGTCTTCGTCCTGCCGTCGTGCATGTTGTCCAGGCAGAAGCGGTACCATCCGCCGCGGTGCTCCGACTCGAAGTTGAAGCCGCTGTGCTCGACGTTTTGGTCGATCTCATCGTGCGGAGTGACCACCAGCTGGTCGAAGAAGTTCTTGTCCACCTGCTCCTGCTCCGGGTACGAGGGGAACGGGCCGAACGCCTTCAGGCGCACGTCGTAGGCGCCCGTGGATTCCAGCACGCCGATCTTCATGAACGCCGTGCGCTTGGTGCGCACGTAGTCGTGGAAACACTCCTCCACGCGGCCCTCCAGCTTCACGATCATAGCGTCCGAGGACGCGGGCGCCGCCACCAGCACAGCGAGAGACGCCGCCGCCACACGCAGCAGTCGTCCTAGCGCCATCGTCCGAGCGTACACAATGCTCCCAGTCTTGTCGGTGTCGTCAATCGGACAATGAGAGTCGAGCTACAGGTCTCACCTGACGTATTTGATTACTATTTTTAGCCAATCTCAGCCGACTAAAAATACCACTGCTGCAGACCTACCATTTTAGTTTGGCCATGTGGACGACTCGCAACCTCTCGACGAGCTTGCTGCGCGGCGCGACTACCGCGCGCGGCTTCCGCTCCAGCCGCGTCCCATGGGCGTCTGCTGGTGGCTACTTGTCGGACGTTTCGTTCGAGTCGCTGCCCATCAGCCAGCGGTCCAAGGATGTGCTCACGGGCGCCATGGGCTACGAGTTCCTGACGCACGTGCAGAAGGACACGCTGCCGCTGGTGCTGGACGGGCGCGACGTGCTGGCCAAGGGCAAGACGGGCAACGGCAAGACCATCGCCTTCCTGCTGCCCTCGCTGGAGCGCATGCTCACGCACCCTCAGACCAAACAGGGCAAGATCTCGGCGCTCGTAATCTCTCCGACGCGCGAACTGGCGCAGCAGATCGCAGTCGAAGCGGTGAAGCTCACGGACGCCCATGGACTGCGCACGGCCTGCTTCGTGGGCGGCAGCGCCGTCAACAAGGACGTGAAGGAGCTCGCGCACCCTGGAGGCGTCGACGTGCTGGTGTCCACTCCCGGAAGACTGCAAGCCCATTTGGAGGACAACAGTGGACGCATCCGACAGAAGCTGGACAGTCTCCAGGTGCTCGTGCTAGATGAAGCCGACCGTCTGCTGGACATGGGCTTCCGCCCCGAGATCATGCGGATCATCAGTCGTTTGCCGAAAGAGCGGCAGACGCTGCTCTTCAGTGCGACGCTGCCGGCTGCGACGGACGAGCTCAAGGACGTGGCACTGAAGGATGACTTTGAGTTTGTGGATACGATCGAAGGTGATGACCAACAGACCAACACGCAGACGGTGCAGGAGTATGCCGTGTGCGACCTGCAAGACGTCATTCCCGTCGTTGAAAGTGTGCTGGAAGAGCACATGAAGCTACCGGCGTACAAGGTCATCGTTTTCTTGCCTACTGCACGGTCTGCGCAGTTCATGGCGCAACTCTTCCAGGCTGCAGGATTTCCGAGTGTTCTGGAGATGCATTCGCGCAAGAGCCAATCTGCCCGTACTAAGGCTGCCGATGCTTTTCGCAAGGGCAAGAAGATGATCATGTTCTCGTCTGACGTGTCAGCGCGTGGCGTGGACTACCCAGACGTATCGCTTGTCTTGCAAGTGGGTCTCACGGATCGTGACCAGTACATCCACCGCCTAGGACGAACTGCCCGTGCGGGCATGGAGGGACGCGGCATTCTGGTGCTGGCCGACTTTGAAAAGGCAATGCTTCGTGATCTAGCGGATCTGCCGCTCACAGAACTAGAGCAGGGTACTCAGCTGGATCAGCAGAACTGCCGAACTACTCGCGCCCTCACTCAAGTTCGCCCCGGCAGTGGGCTGGAGCAATCAGCAGAGAAGGCGTATGCGGCTTTCTTGGGATTCTACAACTCGAACCTCAAGAAGCTGGGGATGTCGAAAACGAAGCTTGTCGAGACGGGAGCTATCTACAGCCAGCTTGTTGGACTGGAAAAGGTGCCGATGCTGCAGAAGAAGGCATTGCGAGCGATGGGGTTAATGGGCACTCCAGGCCTTACCGCTGCTTCCACACCGATTAGATCAGGAGGACCCAAGTCCAGGAACCCCGGAGAGCTGAAGAGGTTTACCAGCGAAAATCGGGGTAGCTACCAGTCGATTCACGGTCGAAAGCAGCAGGAAAGTCGTGAGGGCAACGGGAAGCAAGGGGGTGGTTCGTGGAGAACGTTCAGCGACGACGATACCAAGTATTCCCGTAGCGAGAAGTCATTCAAGAGCGATCGCAGCAGCCGAAGCACTTCACCGAGCGCTAGACGTGACGGACGCTCCTATGGACACAAGCGTTCCTCCAGCACTGAAGGACGCTCCTACGGACACCAGCGTTCCTTGAGCCCGGCAGCCAAGCGGGATTATAAGGAGCCGCACAAGAGATACTAGAAGACAACGACTTCATGATATGCAAGCGGCGTACGGTGCGGACAACCAGGTGGGTATCCTCTGTTACCGTAGACCACGATAGATTTGTTTTGGTCGTAGCGAGTAAGCGCAGCTCATAATCTGTCTGCACCTGCGCCCGTTACTAGGACCAACACCTAATTGATAAAGCACGCAAACTCCTCATAGACCCATACGATGTGTGCCTAAGCAACGGACTGGTACCCGGTTCGCCGTTGGCGCTCTGCAGCAAACCACGTAGCGGAGGCACCCACAACGGCCCCAACGATAGCACCGATGCCAAGCTGAGCGATTGAAACAGTGCTCCATGACGACGAGCTGTCGCCGCATGTACCGTTAGAATCCTGCACCCCAGGACTGGCACTCGCATTCTGGCGACTTTCAAACAGCTGAAGCTGCTTTTCCAGCTCTGAAATGTGCGGTGGCACTAGCGTCTCGCCTGGCCATTTGGAGAACTCGCTGAGCTGGAGCCACCATTTCGGGTAACCTGGCATCTCCATCTCCTCGGGAGCTTCGCCTGTGGTGATGTAGCCGTCCGTGAATTTACCCACGAGCTTCCATGCGAAGGTCCACCATTCCTCGATGACTCGCGAAGCCAATCGATTGGATCGCTCCTCCAGATACACACGCGCTTCGGATGCGGTCACGGTTTCCGCGTGAGTGACATGATGCTCCATCGCCTTCCGCTCGACAAAGCAAATATTCTGCAACTCAGCTATGCGAGCTCGGATATCCCTGCTGATAGCGTCAAAGCGAAGCATGCTCCAATTGTTCACGAAGCTGAAGGCCCACCACGCTGACCCGTGTGTAAACTCGCTTTCCTTGCCGAGGACGTAAGACGGTGGAACTTCATGCTGCGCACAGGAAAATGGCACGTACACCGAGGCATGCGGCGAGCTCTGCGCGTACCAGGCCACACCGCCAATCGCATCAGGAAGGTGGCCACGCGCCTGCAGTACAAAACTGTAGACGGTGCGATACATGGAAATCGGTCGCTCCCAGCCACCTACGACTCCCTTTTCGTCGCCTCCCCACCGCATAGGATTACCGAACGGTCCAGCAGCAAGACCCTTGGACAAGTCGTACGGCGTGTCCTGGAAGTAGTCGCGCAGTAAGCGAGTGACGTCCGCCACATCGAGGTTCCGGTCCGGTTCAACTGAAAACGGGTACGTCGGAAACTCCGGGTAGTGCCCGAGACGAGGGTCCAGCTGCAAGGACGGCGCCACAAGATCGAACACGCGCCACATGCGACGACCCATATACAGCGTGCGCACGGGATCTGGAGTTGGAGCTGCGTACACGGCGGTGAAATCGAACTTGTCTTGCGCCGGCTCCCACCACCCCATTTCTTCAGCAAACGACAGCACATTGCCCGACGCTAGGAAGCGGTCTGGATCATCCAGATCCATTTCACGGATCACGAAGCCATTGGCCACCACGACCACGTGCGTATCAAGCACGCGTTGGGCCGCCCACACCGCACTAGCGTTCTGCGGACCTGTCAGGACGTGGAAGACCCACACTTCTCCATAGCGGTCGGCAATGCCCAGCGTCTCCGCTGAGCTCACATACCCTGGATTGGCCGGCTCGCCGCTGTCTTCACTGTAGAATCCGTACTGGACAGCCAAGTCGCCCATGGTCTGGATAGCGCATCGCGCCGAATCGCAGCGCTCCAGAGCCACTTTCGTGAGCTCTCCGATGCCGAACATGTTGTGTCCGTGCGGCCCAGCATCCGTGGGCCAGCCGGCCGTCCTGGCACCGCTCGTGCTCTCTCCGATGCTGAGCTGCACCTCGTTCATGAAGCCGTAGTCCTGGTCGAAGTAGCCGTAGGTGTGTGGCACCTGCGGGATCTCGCCGAGCGGCGTCATGGGCAGCTCCTGGTCGCTCTTGGGCTCGTACTCGGGTCCTCGCTGGGTCGTCACCAGACGCGGGTAGCCTGGCTGCACGTTGTACACGCGCCGCGTCGCCCCGTCCTCGTGGTCCTGGGCGGGCACGCGCACCATCCGCAGGTCGGCCGCGCCGAAGCCCGCGTCGTCCGTGTGCGCCACCAAAGTGGAGCCGTCCACCGTCGCGTTGCGCCCCACCGCGATCATCGTGCAGGCTCTCGCCAGCGGCAGCAGCAACGCGAGCAGCAGCAGCGGCGAGCATGTAGTACGTGCCTCCATTGCTCAAAGGCAAGCGAAACTTGAAGTGGTGCCGTTGGACTAACGGGATCCTTTGCATTCGACAGTCAGTTTGCGCAAAGTACGAATACGGTAGACATGGAAATGGGACGAGAAACTTTGTTTGGTATAAATAATGTTGTTGGAGTTGACTACCAAAAAATACGGACGGCGACGGACACTTAGGCCATGAGGCGAGGCCGGATGGGGCCGATGGCCGCGTAGGGCAAGGCGCTGGACAGCGACAGCTCGCGGATGGACGGCAGCTTGTATCCGCTGCTGACCTTGCGCGCGGGGGACGGCACGGGCAGGCTGAACATCGGAGCCGGGTGCATCGGCGGGGACATGACCCGAGGCAGGGCCGGAGCGGCCACGGCGACCAGCGGAGCGACGGCACCGGGGCGCGGAAGAATGGGCTTGCACTTCTCGGCTGCGCCATAGGCCACGGTCGAGCGCTTGGCCGGCTGCTGCTCCTCGTCGCTGGAAGCTTTGCGCTTGCGTGACTTCTTGCTCTGGCGCTTGACCAGCGACATCTCGCTGAAGTTGTCGCGCGTGAAGTGCTCGCGGCTGTAGGTGGGGAACTGCGCGCGGGCCTTGCTCCACTTGCGGAAGCCGAAGTAGTTGAGCTGGCGCTGGAAGCTCGAGAAGTTCTTGTTCTTGAAGTACTTTGGCAGGATCTGCGTGGTCATGGCCTCCTTGTCCCGGATCTGGAAGGCCAAGCCGTCATCGGCCCAGCGGAGGATCTTGGGGTCCTCGCGCCGCAGCATCTGGTGCAGGTGCAGCAGGAACGGGGCCACCCAGCCGCGCTTCGGAGCCTCCTCCGTCGACGAGGCGCAGGAGCTGCTGGAAGACACAGAGCTGCTGCTAGCCACCGACAGCGCCGGCGACGGCGGGCACGCGGTCGCCGCCTCACTGGAGAGCAGGTCTTGGACGTTCATTGAGGGGAAGTAGGCGCTTGCGCTCGGCAATGCAGAATCGGAAATGAGACTGGCGGGCTAGCAGACTCCCGTTCCTCGAGCGGCATACTGAATCCCCTTTGTGTTTCTTTTTTTGAATCTAGATTCGATCATCCAGAAGTTACCGCATATACCATGTCATCTACCCCTAGCGAATCTTGTGAGGGGAAGGGTACCTTGCGACACCTCCCACCCCGACTCTGCAAATGTGGCACTGAATCTGGCAACGCCACTGGTATTCTTTCATGCGCTACATGTTACATGTGTCCTACATGTACCGCTAGCTCAGATCTTCTGCCGATACATGTGCATGTATCATCGATTGAACGTCTCGTTTACAGGCAGCAGGCGCCGCTGTGTTGACGCAGCTCAAATTGCCAATCTTGGACTGACTACCTCCGGGTTCCTTTTGACGCGTTTTTCCGACCCGATTTGCGATGGTGGAGATTCGACAGATTTGCCAACGCCGCGGCACACGAATCTCGAGTCGCCACCAAGAATTTCAGGGTAGTTTCGACTGGAAACCACCGCCGGACTGGACAAGCCCGCCTCAATTGAATGGGCCTTGAACTCCAGGTTGGAGCGACAGTACTGCTTGCTAGGGCTTCTTTGGCTCCAAATGGACCTCACAAAAAATATACTGGGGTTTGTCGAGTTTCTCATCGGAAGACATCACTGCTTCACGGTTTCGTTTGTCGACGATACTCAACAGCCTGTCCGAGTTGTGGCCGCATACTAAAGGAGCGTCTTCCAAGCATCAGTTCGTTTGGAAGTAGCTTGTGCATCCTGAACATATTTGCAGCAAGTCTACAGGTAGATTGCAAGACTTAATCTTACCGGCCGGTATTGTGTGAATTCCCCGCTAAAAATTGACGAAGACCTCTTAGAACCTGTTGTTGAGAAGGAATAATTCATTGAAAAAGCAAGCTGCGTTGGCTTGACACTTCTTTTGAACAAGTGCGCCCGTCTCGTCGAGATGCACGAAGCAAAGTAGGTTGGTTATTATAGTAGTCTATACGAACAGGTTTCTACCGCAGCCAGTGATTTCACCCCAAAAGGTGGCATTCTGCCACATTTAGGGCAGGCGATCTTCAAACGACGCCACTCCGCATCAATGAAGATTCGCGTGCGCTTCCTGCTCGGTGCGTCGCCGTCGCCCTCGAGGTCCTCCAGCTGCTGCTAACGTCTTCGCCCACCATCTGCAGGCAACGCGTGCAGCTTCGTGTCGCTGCTGCTGTTGCTGGTGGCGAGCAGCGGTCACAAGTGGGCGCGCGACGCCGTCAACTCCGTGGACATCGGACTCTGGTTCCTCACGGTGCGGACGACGCCTTGCAACCGCAACGAATCTCTGCACTGACGGACGGTGTTGATTCAGGGGACGGGCGTGCGTTACAAACTCATCAATGCTGGCACTGCGCTCGACGGCACCGACGTCACCTCGGCGGACCAACCTTTCACGCTCTTTAGCCGCTTCTGGTAAGGTCCGAGCCTGGTTGAAGCCTTCTACCGCTGGGCCGTGCAAACTGACGCTCAAGAGAGCAGCTCGCTACCGATTGTAGGCTCCAGTGACCCGTGGTGCCTGGAGGATGCCACGGCCACGCGAGCCTTCACAGTCTTGGCGCTGATCGCGGCCATCGTCAGCTTCGTACTGAGCGTCATGGTGGCCTTCAACATCAAGATCCCCACGTGGAACGGGGAGGGCAAGGAGGCAACACTGGTCACCCCCGTGGTGTGCTCGCTAATTGAGACGGTGGCGTTGATCCCTGCCGTAACATTGTGGCAGCGCATGGTGACTGTATACGACGAGCAGTGTCTCGCAACGATGCAAATCAACACCTTCACGTGCATTAAAACGGGCTCGACGCACACCTGTGCCGTAGCTGCTATCCCGTTTGCTGCTGCAACCTACGTGATGTGGCGGCTATCGCATTCGTACTACGTGCGCCTCTGCTGTTGGGCAGAACCGCCGTCACCAAGCGTGCCTGACTTCGATGCTGGTGGTGACTACGGTGTGCTAGGAAGCTAAACGAGCGGGCGGAATTGCCGATGGGTTTACGCTTGCTGCGAAAACAGGCAAGGGGTTACGTGTACGTCTTCCTCTGATGCTAGGAAACTGATGAGCAAGTGTGCTTGGTCCCACCTTCTTGTGCAGACAATGTGGACGAGATCCTATCCGGTATCGCCAACAAGATTGACATCGACGCAAACGGCTCTGACGGTAGAAATGCATTGCACTGGGCTTGTACGTTGCACCGAACGAGTATTTGCCATGTTCTGCTCAAGAAGGGCGCGTCGATCAGTAAGAAAGATGTACGTGCTGTAGGAAGCTATGCCTCAGCATGGAAGCTGGATGGGTTTGCATTCTGCAGATAACTTAGTGCTTCGTGGGGCCGCTGTGTTATTTTTTTTTCCAGAGAGATGGCTGGACACCTCTGCACTGGGCTAGTCGGGTTGGCAACCTAGATATCGTGCGTCTTCTCGCAAAGTACGGTGCCAACTTGAATGTCCAAGACCACTGGGGCACGACTCCATTAATGTTGACGGTCGTTGGTGAAAGCAAGCTCGCAGCTGAAACGCTAATCGAGTTGGGTGCTTCGGTTGATGCACGAAATGTAGGTATTCAACGGCAAGTTTGTTCGGATAGCCCATTGAAAAATGCGGTTTAACATGTTCTGCGCTCAACCAGGTATTCGGGCAGACGCCACTAATGCTGTGTGCCGAAGGAGGAACACCTCTCCACCAACTGGGCATGGTGTTTTTGAATGCTGGTTCGGACCTCACCTTGCATGACGTACGTACAAGCGGCACAGCTGGCTTTGTCCAGGAGCAATCGTTAAGAGCGATGTGTGTGGTATCGTGCTGCAGGCCCAAGGCATGACAGCATTGCACTACGCCGCTTCCTGTGGTAGCGTCAATCTTCTGCTGAACATGCTTCAGCAGTGCGACGCTGAGTTGGTTGATAAACCCAACAAGGTGAGTTTTGTCAAATTAAGTTCACATGTTGTTGCGCATCCGACACGAATGCATCCAAACAGTTCGGAGAGACGCTGTCATACCTTGCTGTTCTTCACTCACACCCGAAGATATTGGACCTGGTCACGAATTGGCGTGAAGGAAACCCGATTGTTGCTTCTCACGACGACGACGATGATGCCAGTGAGGACGACGGCAGTACAGACTCATCCGAGGACGACGCTAGCGACGATAGCAGCGAAGAGGAAGACGATTGAATCGTGGGATAAACTGAAAGCAGAATCGACAGCGCGTGGGGTGGTGCAATGATAACAACAAAAAGCCTTCGGATCTATAAAGTTTGAGCTATCTCCTTTCTATTGGAGCTTCTCAAGAAGTAATTTAGTGCCCTTCTGTGCGTCAGCAAGCTTCTTCAGGTCTCCCATCACAGGCTTGAGCGCCTTCTTCACCACCTTGGCAGCATTCTGGGGGGAATGCTCAGCCTCCAGGAAAGCGAGAACCACGAAGGAGCCACGGTTGCTGGTCGCCCATTGCGGCAACTGCTCTTCGACGGCTGTAAGCAGAGGCTCCGCCAGCGATGTCTCCTTGATCAGGCGGCGCAATGCGTAGTGGCCGTTGGCATCGCTGTGAAGAGGCTCCTCCTCCTCCTTGCTGGGCTCCGCCACAACGACAGCCACGCTATCTGCGAGCTCCGTGCTCTCGCTCCGCTTAGCGACTTCGACAATGACGTCGCGGCCTTCCTTCGAGCGCATCAGGGCAGCGGCGTTCTCAGCGCACATCTCCTCCAACTTGGGCAGAAGGCCCTTCAGCAACTCCTCGCGACGAGCGTCCGGGTCCTTCTTGTAGTTCACCACCATGACGGTCGGGTCCTCAGGCGACGGCAGCATGGGCGGCTCCAGCAGCGCAAGGTCGTCCGCCGAGAGGTACTTCTTGTTCAGGGGGCTAAGCAGCTGCAGCAGAATCTTGCGTCCGCTGGGGTGCGTAGCAATAGAGAGCAGCTCGTCGTTCATCTCCATCAGAATGGACTTCTGCACAAGAACGGAGTCATCCACAACGTCGAAGATGCGCATGATCACGAGGTAGCCGCTGGGGTGGTTGCACGCGTCCAGCACCTTGTCCTTGAGAGTCTTAATGATGCGCTTCCGGTCCTTTGCCGCACCGAGCGAGATGCACTTGTTCACCACACGAGCACCGTTGCGGGTAGCCAGCAGCGCCAGCGAGGCGTCACGCACGTTGGCCACCATTGCCATCACGTCGTCGTGCTCCGCGTTGCACATGTACTCCCAGAGCAGCGACTGCACAAAAGCCAGACCCAGGAGCTGTTTGTCCGCCATGCGGTTCAAGATGGTGGTCAGGTGCTTGAGCACGTCGGCCTTCTTGTCCGGGTGCGCGGCGATGATGTCCGCCAGGTTGCGCTTGGTCTCCGACTGGAAGTAGGCGAACTCGCGGCCGTAGAACTCCAGCTTGAGCGCCGTGAGCTGCGACGGCTTCAGGTATTCCTGCGCGTACTCGAGCACGTTGGCCGCGATGTTGTGCGTGCCGACCTGCACGACGTGGCCCGTGATACACTTGACGATGGCGGCGCGGTCCGCTACGCTGCCGTAGCGGATCATCTTCTGCACGAGGAAGCAGCCGTACTGCATCTTGGCCAGCTCAATGAGGTGCTCCTTCATCTCGAGCACGATCTGCGAGCGGTGCTCGGGCTTGCCGTGCTGCATGAGCGACTGGATGACGCGCGACGCGTCGTGCTTGGCGGCCACGTCGTAGATCTTGCCCTTCACCAGCATGTACAGCTCGTCCACGAGCGTGGCGCGCTTGGCCTTGTCCACGTCGCGCTCGCGGATGACGTTCCAGATCTGCTTGGCGCGCGTGACCATCTCGTAGTGCGGGCGCTGCATCTTGCGCTGCTTCTTGGCCATCTTCTGGTCCACGAACGACTTCTTGCCGTCCTCGCCATTGCCGCGCTTCTTGCCGTTGAAGCTGCCCTTGTTGCTGCTGTTGTAGCCCTTGCTGCTGCTGTTGTAGCCCTTGCTGCCCTTGGGCTCCGACGTCTTCGCTTGCACCACCATGTTTGTCGCTGTCTGCCACTGCACCCGTTGACACTCGTGAAAAGCTCTTTGAGCAGTGGCCGGTGGCAACCAGTCAATTGCAGTTCGATTTGTGTCAGTTTGGGCGGACCAAATAAGCCATTTGGTGCATTTGCTGACACAGACCAAATAATTAGTCACTTTGTGTGCGACACATGAACGATCTTGAAGCGGCGCGTCGATTCAATGGCGATCGGCGTGCATTGCTAAGATCTGCATTGCTGCGAGGCTGTCGTGAAGCATGGCCTTGTTCTACGACTACAATGTGGCGGTGCCGGCCAACCTGCGGCAAGTCTGCTCGGTCTGGGGGGAGCTGGACCCCGTGCTCGCCATCGCGCTGGAGAACCGAGAGGTCCACTTCTTCACGGATGAGGTCTGCTAGCCATTAGATACTTGTCGTAAATGCTGGCGCATTGAGATTGTTTTACTGACATCTTGGCGTATTGGTCGCTGCAGGGTGAGAAGCAACAGGGGCTGGAGAGCTACTCGCGCAGTGCCGACATCGTCACGATGGCCTGGCAACCGCGTGGTGGCGCACTCGCAGTCGGATGGAGCGACGGTATGTTGTGTGGTACCCTAGTGCTGCCAATTGACTGCCTGGGAGCTGACTCGCCGGTATTTATCTTAGGTATGGTCTCGCTGTGGGTGTTCAAGGAGCAGACGGCACGCGAGGTGAACTCCCCGCACACGAGCCGCGTGTGTCTGTTGGAGTGGGCGCCAGCGGGCAACCGCCTTATGTCTGCGGACGAGAACGGGGTATTTGCCGTCTGGAAGGTGGACAGCCGTTGTCAGCTCACGCTCAGCACGCAGTATGCGCGCCAGGGGAGCTTCACCCACTGCGTCTTTGCCACTCGATCTGCACTGCCCAAGGACAGTAACGCCAAAACGTAAGTATTCCAAGTATTTTGTCTCCAACCGATGGTCATTGTAGCTGATTATTGCGGTTTGTTCAGCGACCTGTTTTCCCAGCACGCGTGCCCACAGTTCTTTTTTGGTGGTGAAGCCGGATCTGTGCACTATGCTGACGATCTGGGGCATATCTCGGATATTCAGGTTCTGAATCACGCGATCGACTCGATGATGTTTTTCGAAGAGCAGAATCGCCTCATTGTCATCACTCGGGCAGTGCAGCTTATCGTATATCAAGTCGGGGCAACGGACGGCACGGTGAAACCCATTACGAAAGTCAAGCTGAGTCTAGCGGGAGAAGGATCGCTGCTTGAAACGAAATGGGCTGGCCCGGGGTTACTAGCAATCGCATCTGGCGAACCATTGGTGCGATTCTGGAACATTCGCACCGAAGAGAACAGCGTGTTGAGTCTACCCAAGTCAAGTGGGCTCAACTACAACGTCAACAACTTGAGTTTTTCTCCACGCAGGCGCGTTCTCGTGGCCGGGACGACCCAAGGAGCGGTTTTCTTTTGGCGAGCCACATCCTTCATCGACACCCCTGCGCAGGGCAACGCTGACTCAGCTAACGTATCGTATCGTTGGGACCTGCTCTTCACGGCTGAAGTGGGGCGCGCAGTCACACGTATTGGCTGGAGCAATGCGCACCCTGCCTTGTATGCCAACACTGTCGAAGGTGTGGTCATTTTGCATGAAGGCAACATGCAGCGTGCACTCTGCGGGGATACCGCAGTCATTCAAGTGCGACCCAAGACGCTTTCGATTGAGAAGTTCCAAGATGGAGCGCAGTCTGGTGTGACTATCACACAGTCGACGATGGAGGCATCGCTACGTGTCAAGGGCGTTTCGCATGACGGGTCGACCCTCGTGGTTTGGAACGGGTCGAAAGCAGAAGTGTATGAGATAAAGGATGGAGATGCCAAGGTCATTAACCAGTTCAAGTGTTTTTCAAGCTCGATGGTGCTAAGGGGTGAATCGATCTACCGCGCGAACGGAAACCACGTCGAAGTCTGCAATCTTGCAGGAGTCGTAAAGAACACTATCTCGTTCACGGAGGCAGAGGGCCGACCGGCGATGTTATCACTTCAAAGCAAGTTTCTTGCAGTGGGCACGGATCGTGGCCTCCTGCGTGTGTTCGACATATCCCGTCGTGACCCAAAAGCCTTGGGGAGTATGGGCAACCTGCCTGAAGCTTTTGGTGAAGAAACCAAGTCTGCAGTGATGCGATCCATCTGTGTCAACTCAGATGGCACGCGTATTTGCATTCTTGCAGACCGGGTTGAAGGTGCTTTGCGAATGCGAGAACCATTGAGCAAGCTCTTTTTGTTCCAGACGGACCTCAACATCTATCAACAGTTCGACTTTGGACCGTCACGCTATCCAGTCTCGGTGTTCTTTGATCCACAGGAGCCTCGCCTGCTGGTTTGCGAAACTGTTAAGACTGGTAACGATGGAGTGTCGACCGCAGCAGGTGGCGCTGTTGGTCGTCGAGATTTGAACGCTGACGATGGTATAGGCGCCGGTGGTGCGGGTGGTAACCGAGGAAGCCAAGTGTCTGACAAGGAAGTCACGATCATTTTTGCGTCAAACGAACACGGTCTTCTGATGCAAGATAGTTTCGACCTTGATTTGAAGTACACTGCACTGCTAGGCATTCAGGTCCCACGTGTGTACTTTGTAGCAAAGGTGGATAATGGCTCCTCAGACGACTCCACCACTGTGGTGCACGTTGGCCGGACTAAGACCAACAACCCCATCATGAAAACCCCTACGGCTTACGACACGGTGAGCTACCTTCGAACGCAGATCATGCGCGATTTCACGGGGCTGGACAAGGTCAACAACGAGGCAAAGCAAGCTCTCATTGACTTCTGCTACTTTATGACGGTCGGCAATATGGATGAAGCGTACCGCTCGGTCAAACTCATTGAGAACCCGTCAGTGTGGGAAAATATGGCCCGCATGTGCGTGAAGACAAAGCGATTAGATGTGGCTGAGGTGTGTCTTGGGAATATGGGCCACGCTCGTGGTGCAGCTGCCGTGCAGGAAGCCAAGAAGGAACCTGAACTGGAAGTGGCCATTGCCATGGTAGCAATCCAGCTAGGCCTGCGTGATGATGCAGCTCGGCTCTACCGCGAGTGCGGTCGCTATGATCTGCTTAATAAACTCTACCAAGCCAGTGGATACTGGAAGAAAGCGGTTGATGTAGCGGCCAAACGTGATCGCATCCATCTCAAGACGACGTATCATGCGCTGGCACGACACTACGAGGAAATGGGCGACCTCAAGGAGGCGATGGAAGCCTACGAAGATGCTGGTACTCACCAAAAAGACATCCCTCGAATGCTATTCAAGCTGGGCAAGGTCGATCTTCTGCAAAAGTACGTGGCCACCTCCAACAACCGCGATTTATTAATCTGGTGGGCGCAATTCCAGGAGAGTCAGGGTCAATTTGACGCGGCCGTGGAAAGTTACCAACGCGCTAAGGACTATTTGTCCATCGTTCGGGTCCTGTGCTTCAAGAAAGATTTCCAGGCGGCTGCGAAGGTGGCGCAGACAAGTGGAAATCGGGCAGCAGCTTACCATTTAGCCCGACAGTTTGAAGCCCACAACGAGATCTCCAACGCCATTCACTTCTTCGCAAGCGGTGGCTGCTACAATCATGCAATCCGTCTTGCCAAGGAACATCGCATGGACGCCGACCTCATGGGTTTTGCCCTCATGAGCAAGCCTACTGACATGCTTGACTGCGCTGCGTACTTTGAGGAGCAACGCGAGATGGAGAAGGCGGTCCAGCTCTACCACAAAGGAGGAAATGTGGCCAAGGCTCTCGACTTGTGCTTTCAGGCCCAACTCTTCGAAGAGCTGCACCACCTCACGGACGAGCTCGGCGGGTCTGGGAACACGTCCCCTGCTATTCTGAAGAAATGTGCAGACTTCTTCATCACAAATGGCCACTACGCCAAGGCTGTACACTTGTGCTTGATTGGGAACCGGGTGACTGAAGCACTAGATGTGTGCATGCAGCACGACGTGAAGGTCTCAGAAGAGATGGCGGAGAAGATGACCCCACCAAAGGGCGATGACACCGCCTCAGCTGCAGACAAGAAGAGGCGCACGGAGCTACTTTTGAAACTTGCCAAGTGCTGCAAGCAGCAAGGCTCGTACCACTTGGCCACGAAGAAGTATACCCAGGCTGGCAATAAACTCAAGGCCATGAAGTGCCTGCTCAAGTCCGGCGATACTGAAAAGGTGGTGTTCTTCGCCAACGTGTCGCGCAACGCTCAAATCTTCGTTCTCGCCGCCAACTACTTGCAGAATCTGGATTGGCGCAAGGACACCGAGATCCTCAAGAATATCGTCGGCTTCTACACCAAAGCGCGGGCTTTCGAGCAGCTTGCGGCCTTCTACGCTGGTTGTGCTCAGGTTGAGATCGAGGAGTATCGCGACTACGACAAGGCGGTTTCTGCCTTGCAAGAAGCTGTGCAAGTGGCCACCAAGTCCCGCGCAGACGGCAAGGACGCTCTGCTCAAGCGCTACGAGAAGCGCATCCTATTGATTGAACAGTTCGTTGTCGCCCGCCAGCAGGCGAAGCGCAACCCGAAGGAGATGATGGAAATCGTCACGAAATTGCTAGAGGAGCCTGGTATCGAGGAGGCCATCCGTGTGGGTGACGGGTATGCCATGTTGGTGGAAGCCTACTACGAAGAGGGCGAGCTGAACAAGAGCTTCGAGACTATGGAAGAGATGAAACGTAAGGGGCTCACTCTCAAGTCGTACGTCGACCCGCGAGTAGTGGAGGCCGTTCAAGCGAAGCTAGGGGTTTCTCTGGGAGACGACAGACGCCGCAAACCTCCACCCAGCGACAACAAGCAGCCTTCTTCCTCCAGCAGGCCGAGCTCGCGTGAAGCTAAATCCAGTCAACCAGGTTCACGTGAAGCGAGTCGTCCAAGCTCGCGCGAGGCGCATACTGGTCGTCCGGGCTCTCGTGAGGCAGCTATGAGTCGTCCAAACTCTCGCGAGGACAAGCTGCGTCCAGGCGACGACGACGAGATCGAAGACGAAATGGAAGAAGACATCGCGGAGGACGAGTAGGCAGCGTCACGAGTTGCATGTCACCCACACAAGTTGCGTTTGATTTTATGAAAAACGAATTCACTCTTTTTACTTGGTAGCAGCCACGGACCCGAGGCAGAGAACTGACATTCTCAATTAGAGACCCATGTGCGTCGTTTACCTAGCGAAACGGTGCACTAAATAGCGAAATGGTGCACTAAACAAGTGACCCCCAACGGTCATGGTATCCGGGCTGAAAACGCGATTCCATGCCGAGTACTTCGCTACCAAACAAAGCAAAGGCAGCACCGACCACCACGCAACAGAGAGCAAATGATGAGAGCAGTGCGCTCCACACGCGTGCTACTGTCGTTGCCGACTCGTCCTCCGAAGATAACCGGAGTGCTGCAGACCAAAAGCCAGAGACTACTAGTAGCTCACTGACTTTTGACGATGACTTGCTCAGCGCCATGACGCCGTACCTTACCTGTCAGCGATGCAACAGCGTGACGTTCATCGACGTGCAGCGAGTACGGCGCAAGGTGGACCAAATGACCGCCTCCTTGCCGCCGCTCAATGAACAAGAAGACACCACCTCTTTGTACGAGCAAGTACCAACATGTCCTGGCTGCGGGAGTACACGATACCTGCGCGCGGGGGTTGTTAGCTTCCAGGAGCAGATCGAGGAGGAGCGAAATGCCATCAAGGAGTTCGAACGTCGACGGGTCCCAGCTACTGCTCTGCTTCAGCGCATTGCGCGTGGATTCCTCGGGAGGCTGGAGTTCCGTCATCGTCTGGTAGAGCGTGAGCGATATCTACGAAAGATCAACCGGGCGGCTACGAGAATTCAAACACGGGTGCGAGGCATGCAGGCGCGAAGACGAACGGTCATTGAGAGGTGTCTGCGGATAATCCGCTTTATTGCCCCCCAGATACTCAGTTACGCGCTGGCTGCTCGGCCGAATGAACCACCGGTCTTCTGGTACGCCAACGCTGCAGAGATTGGCGTCTTTTACTGGCACTACAGGGAGTATGTACGACGGTCGGGCGGGAGACCTTCTCTGATCAAGGTGGAGAACAACGTGCTAGAGATCACGAGACGCGTCCTGCGCCGCGAATATGAGCTCGTCAGCCGCATTCAAGCGCGATGGCGGGGACTCACCGCACGGATGGCCTTCCGCGAGTTCAAGCGGCAGAAAGGATGGCTGAAGGGTATTCGACAGTCTCCAGCTGTGAAAATTCAGCGTTTAGTCCGTGCCGATGCAAGTCGTCGCCGCTGTCGAGCGTTGCAGGTGACCATCAAGTACCCAACTCAACGCGAAGCCTACCGCAAGGAAATGGCAGCGCGCGAGCAACAGGCGAATGCAGTCGCCTTCCGTCAGCGCCTGATGGCCAAGTACAAGCAGCAATTTCAGATCAATCGCACTACGAGGATGATCGTGCAACAGGTCAAGGTACCCTTGGCAGTCAAAAAGTATGGGCCTGATTCCGTTGATGATGAGGAGGAAGGGGACTTGGGCCCGGAGACGAACCCGCACATCCAGCACTCGCTCAAGGGTAGAAGTGGAAGAAGCAACGCTGGCTCGGGGAAGCTGAACGAGGCGTCGTGGAGTGCAGCCAAGCTACCTCGAAATCCGAACGCTGTTCGGTTTGCCGAGATAAGACGGCAGCTCGAAGGCCAACACGGCAAGCTACGCGGGCCAAAGCTTCACATCCTTAAAGCGAAGATGTACGCACCCTCCTCGACAACCAACTCGTCCCCTACGAAGGTTTCGGTTGACGACCGAGCTTGACGCCCAAACGTTTGAAGCCCATTTAATTTAACAAACTCGCTAACACTGGACCACAGCTATAACAGCGTGACATAATTACTTGGTAGCTCTGTATGTCGTATAAGAAGAAGTAGCACGATCAGGGGCGAACACGGCCTTGAAGGCAGCAAATTGTGGCAGCATATCGCACTTCAACATGGCTACATCTCGCACATAAGCGGATAGACTCTGTACCCATCCGTACTCCAAGCACCAGGTGGTACAGTACCAGGACTGCGTCATTCTCCAACTTGCATTCAAGCGAGCAGACCGCCAGCCCCAGACGACTCAATGAGCATCTCGACGGGCGCCACGGAGTGCGCCGTGGTGGCCTTCGGCTGCAACGACGACGGGCAGCTGGGCACGGGCGCCAAGCGCCGGCCGACGCTGGCCATCGACGACGTGTCAGCTTCCAACTTCCCCAAGCAGCTCGGCGGCCTGTTGGACGAGGAGATCGTGGCGGTCTCGTGCGGCTCCCGCCATACGATGGCGCTCACGGCCAGCGGCGCCGTGTACTCCTGGGGCTGGGGATCGGTGCGTGCCCACTGCATACTGTTCCTAGAGCGCGCAATGGTTGCTCACCGACTTGCTGGATGTGCTTTGTTTGGGCGGTGCGATGCAGATGGGACAACTGGGCCACGGAGACCTCAAGAGCATCAATGAGCCCCAGAAGATTGCCTTCTTCCAGCAGGAAGGACTCGTGGTGCACTACATCTCGTGCGGAGGCTGCCACTCCGCCGCCGTGTCCAACGACGGGACGCTGTACATGTGGGGCGAGTCGCACTGGGGTCAGCTTGGTCTGCCCAAGGAGTTCGAGGCGGCGCACGAGTCGCTGCCGGTCAAGTGCCCGATACCTGAGGGTGAAGCGGGCGAGACGATCGTGAAGATCAGCTGCGGTGGCACCCACACGGCGGCGTTGACCAACCTGGGACGAGTCTACGTGTGGGGTCGAGGTGATAGCGGCCAGCTGGGTATCGGCTCGGCGTGGCTGAAGGACACGGAAGACGAGGGCCTTCTGGGAGTTAGCCGCCCGCATCTGCTGGACGGATTTAACGGCGAGAAGGTTGTGCAGGTTGCATGCGGCGCTTTCCACTCGGCTGCTGTGACCGATCAAGGCCATGTCTACATCTGGGGAAAAGAGGACTACGGCATGCTCGGCGTTGGCCAGACATCCGACCAGCAGACGCCGAAGCGCATCGAGTTCTTCGACGAAATCCCTGCGCTGTGCGTTGCTGATCTTGTGTGCTTGCTTGCTTGCATGAGTTTTGGTCGCTAACGATTGGCTTTTGCAACGGAATTACACAGGCGCGTCTCTTGCGGTGGCTGGCACACGGTGGTGGTCGCCAAGTCTGGAGACTGCTACGCTTTCGGACGGGGTGAATACGGCCGACTGGGCCTCGGTGACACAAAAAGCCGTACGCGGCCTCACTTGGTACAGAAGAGTGCATGTTTCATCTGTGCTGGGTAGCGGTTCACTAACATCCTCGATTTTCTTTGCTTCACAGGTGAAGGCGCTGAAGGGAAAACAGGTTATTCAGGCTGCGTGCGGTGGCTCTCACACTCTGTTCGTCACGAGCGACGGCATCGCTTACGTTGCAGGACGGCCCGAGTGCGTACCAACGTTGATCGTACATTATTTTGCGTTGTGGACGAAGGGATACTAACCGCGTTTTTTTTCTGTTGCAGCCACGGACGGCTGGGACTGGCGGACATGAAGCCGTTGGCAGTACCTACACGCCTGGACCTCGGGGTGATCCCCGTTCGCCAGATCTCCGCGGGCGGCGCGCACTCGGTGACTTTGATGCACAGCTCGCGCCCCATCTTCTCGCCTATGATCTCGCCGATCCCCACCAGCAAGCCCGTCCCGCATGGTGAGCTCTAAACGCGTTGCCAGTTAGCATACGATAGTGCGACCAGCAAAGAGCGCCGCTCAACAGCATTGAGACGCTTAGACAGTCGCTATACTAGACAATCAACACGACTTTTGTACAGCAAGTTGCAGTTTTTCAAAGGCGATAGAAAGCAGCCATATCATCCCTCCCAGGGTACTAGATTTCAGAATTGGACTCCCCTTATCTTTTAATCGTGGAGGTACTTCCATCCGATATGTGTTTCCAAAGCCTCTGTGATAGCAGAGACCTTCGCACATCACTCTCGATCCTTCGTAGAATAGCGTTGCGATGAGCGAGGACGCCGCGTCTTCGTCGTCCAGCGGCCACTCGCCGGACCACAGCAACAGCCCCGCATGGTCCTCGGCACAGACCCCCAAGCGAGGCCATCGACGCAGCGTGGTGCGCACCACCGAGAAGTCCGTCGTGTTCCGAGTGCGCACACAGGAAAAAGTGACCAGTGCCCGAGGGGGCAGAAACTCCAAGCAGACGCTGCGCTTGGCGCAGAGGGAAGCTACGAGCGGGACCGACGACAACGACGTCCACGAGACGCTGGCGGAGCTGTACGCCGAGGCGGAGCGCAAGAAGCAGTGGCTGGCCAGCGAGGAGGAGACGTTCCGACGAGGCCAAGAGCGATTGAGCAGCTTACAAGGTGAGCACGCAGAGCTTGTACGCGCTCTGGAGCAGTGCAAGCGACGCAGGAAGGAGCGACTCCGTATCCGGAAGATGCTACGAGGGCCTGAGGGCGAGAGTGAGGACGACGAACGTGAGAGCGGCGTTGCGAGCGACAGTGACAGCGACTACAGCAGCCACCGCCGCCGAAGCAGCAGCAGTCGACACCGTCGACCGCGACGAGATGGCGCTAAGAAGCAGCGCAAACTCCTGCGGCGATTCCAGAGCGACGTGTCGCTGCGGTTCCAGCTGCTGCAGTCCGAGTGTCGGCGCTCCGACCTGCAGGTGGACAAGCTCGTGGCCGAGTTGCGGCGCGAGTACGCCGACTCGTGTCTGTTTGGCAACTCGTTGAACTTCTAGGCGTGTGTGTGAGTACATACATGTACGGACGTATCGTACAGTGTGCGTGGTGCCAACCCCTTCATAATTCCTGCCAATCAAAATGCTTCCCTCCCAAAAAACCGTTCCGATGCTTCAATTCAAAAGGCCGTGCGACTATCAACAGCCAGGGAGGTCTTCGATGTGGGCTTCCGAGGCCGGACTCAACGACGATGACCCGCGCGAGATCCAGCGCCGACGCGAGGCGTACGCCCGAGAACTGGACCACCAGATCGCGCTGCGCCGCGCGCGCCAGCACCAGGAGCAGATGGAGCGCGAGGAGATGGAGCGCAAGCTGGCGCCGAGCGAGCGCTCGCCGTCCAAGTGGCTCGTCGAAGGCGGCCACCTGGACCTGCCGACGGCCTCTCCGTCGCCCTGGAAGTTCTCGCAAAGCATGGAGCTGCACGACGAGCAGCGGCAGGACCGAGGAGCCGCCACGGGCGAGGCCAACAGCGTGTCGTCGTCCCACCCGCGCTTCCGAGTGACGGACGAGGGCGAGGCCAGCCAGAGGCTGCGGGAGCGCGCGCAGCAGATGCAGTGGAAGCGGATCTTGGACGAACAGGTGCAGGAGAAGGCGCGGCTCAAGGAGCAGGAGGAGACCGAGCGCCGACGCAGCGAGGAAGATGCGGCCAGGGAGGAGATGCGCTACCTTCGAGAACAGCAGCTGCGGGCGCAGCGACGACTCGGACAGTTCGCACCCGCGGTCAATGCTGAATCACTGGAGAACAGGACGGAGACGAACGCTCCGTATCATGCACTGCCGTCGCCGCCGGACTTGACAGCGAACAGACAGAGGAACGACTTGACAAGCCGCCACAGCTTTGCATTCAATAACGACGCAAGGGAGGACGATGACGAGGCGATGTATTATCAAAGAGACCACCAGTATGGCAACTTAGGAGTAGCAGAAGCGCTACTGCCTCCGCCTGCACCGTCGCGGGTTCCGATGCCGCAAGAGATTCGACGGAGTGTGCCAAAGGATGACCAACGTGACATATTTGATCGGAGCACGGTGAGTGGCATTGCTGGAAGGCAGCAATACCTACAGGACAATGGTGCACAGCCCTCACGTCAGCAACTCGAGCAGCAAAGCCGTATTATCGACGAGTACCGCTCGCTGCTGGCAGAAATCCGCCGCGAACGTGAGGAACTACGCCGAGAGCGAGACGAGGTGCGGCGTGAGAAGGAAGAGCTGCGTGTGCAGCGGGCGCTGTTGCAGCTGGAGAACGAAAAGATGGCCAGCCTCGTGGATGCCCAGCGAGCTCTCAACGAGCGGCATCAGGCGGACCTCCAGAGTCAGCAGACACAACAAGCTCTGCAGCAAGCTCAACAGCAAGCGCAACAGCAACAGTACCAGCCACTTTCTTTTCAGCATCAACTTTCACCCGTTCAGCCTGCGGGCTTCGAATTGAACAACGCGCGCAGTTCATTCAAGCTCCCAGTTTACCAGGACAATGCTCCTGAAACTCAAGCGTATTCGCGACTGAATCAGATTCGTGAGACCCTCGGCGATTTAAATATTCATGATGATCAGCCTCAGCCAGCAGTACAAGGACGACGGAGGAACCCACCAAGCCCGATGTCCATGGCGGACTTTTCAGCGCCCACACCTCAAAAACGCATGGCCGTTAACGCTATGGACTCTCCGCGCTTCCAGCGGTTGTCCCGGTACCGCCCGATCCCAGCCGTCCCCGCTTATGACGAAAGCGCGCTGAATCAGTCTTTGGTTGGTGAAAGTGTCTTCGTCCCGTTGAGCCCCAAGTCGCAGAACCAAACCATCAAGGGGCCAGCACCACGCACCACGTCTTCCCCGACCTCCGCGGACAGACAGGGAGACAAACGCCGTGCGAATCCTCTTCGAAGCAGTCGCGTCATCAAAAGCCGAGGCTTCTACGACTTCGAGCAGGACATCAAGAGCGAAGACAGACTTGAGTCATTCGCAAGTGAATCCGTCAGTGGCAGCGTCCTTGAGTCAGACCTTGGCAGCAGCTTCTACGGCGACGACGATGGGGAGGAGAACGATGCCGAAGACGAGCTCGACAGCCACAGCACAGACTCCCGCCCCGCAGCGAGCAGTGGCCTGTTCCAGGTTCAAGTGCTGGTGTGAGACTTCAACACGTAGCTAGTACCAATATGTATTCATCAGAAGTAAGAGTGCTCAACGAGGGAAAATAACTGCGCACAATGCCACAAACGCTTTTGCTTGAAGTCGTCGCTTTTTATTAGCACACGTCACAGATTAGACATCCATGTGGTACACACCAAATTGATGGTTGGCGCGATTCGGCTCAATTTGCTCGACCAGCACCAGAGTCGAAGATGGCGTTCCAGTTCCCCGTGGCGAGCGGCAAGAAGAAGAAAGTGCAGGTGTTCGAGTGCCCCACGGAGACGTGGAAGGAGCGCAAGCCTCGCGTTGCCAAGGTTTGCACAGGAATTCCGGTGTGCAGCACTGGTTTTCGTTGGTTCTGGCGATTGACACACTCTCGTTGTGACTCCAGAGCAAAGCCGAGGGCGATGAACCGGAGATGACGCTGCGCCAGGAGATCCGCAAGGAGTTCGACGACACGTTCGACTCGGTGCTGGAGTTTGGTGCGTTGTTGCTGCTGAGTTACTGAGAGTTAGTTGATGCGGTGAGTGCTGGAGACGCTAACAGACATGGAATTGGCCGTTGATTTTGGTGGTGGTGATGGCAGCTACGTCAAACTTGAAGGGCAAGGAAAAGAAGGCGCATGAAGCAAAGAAGATTGAGGCACTGGGCGGCAAGGCTGCCAAGGCTCGCAGTGTACCGTACAAGGTGCTTATCGGACTGAAGACCAAGGGTGCGGACAAGAAACAGCGTCGCGAGGACCTGGTACGTTCTGAAGATGCAGTTGTTGTGCATTTTTTGGGAGTGTTGTGAGTGTGGCGTTCTAACGCTTTGGGATGGAATGCTTGTTGTCGTGACGCTGGGGCGTGCAGCTCAAGGAGTCGGATGTGGTGACGGGCAAGCGGAAAACGAGCGCCAAGTCGAGAGACCAGCAGAAGCGCAAGAAAGTGGACTACGGCGTACAGGCCACCCAGGGACGATTCAAGCGCGGTGTGCTGGACGTGCGGGGTCTGTAATATATTGTACTCGAAGTCCTCCAGCCAGACATTTTTTGATAAAAGCTTCAAAAATACCAGCATTGCTCGGTAGTTTTCAACATAGTATTATATTGGCTGAAGGATAGACCTCCTAACTTTGAACGGAGCGTACAGTCGGTTCACTTGTGGATGTGCTCGCCGTAAAAAAAAAACGACAACTCTGTTCATTGGGATGACGAGCAAAGCTTCAACACCGGTACCTTGTACCACTCTAACTATCGGATCTTTCGTCGTCATCGCTTTTGACTGTCGAGATGGCGGAGGAGACCAAGACACACTTCAGTAAGGATGCCGCCACACAGCGGACAATATATACGTGACTAAAAGATGACAATGCTCTAGCGTTTTCGTTTTTCGACGCGGCGCACACGGACGGCTACGTCGCCCCGACTACCGGGCCAACGAAGGAGTTCAAGCGCAGTGACAACCAGTTGACTTGCCACCAACAGGGAAAAGGATTCTTCTCAGATGAAGAGGAAGACGAGTAGGCCTCACTGCTCATTTTCCTCACCAATTCCAGTTCCTATTTTGGCCTGACAACGGTATGTATGTGGGCAGAGACATCGTGACGACGATCCGCCATTGGAAGCAAACCAGCAGCAAGGAGAGCAAGACGAAACCTCCTCAACAACGAGGGGTGCACGATCTTTTCGCCGAGCCTGCGAAGGAGGTGAGCCAATCCTACAGAGGAATCGGTATATCTTAACTGTAGACGCACCATGGGACTCAACATTTTTGAGATTATTGAAACAGAGCGTCCCACCCGAGTCGGATGGTACCATTCCCGTAGCGAGCTACAACATCCAGCTGAACCGCCTTCTGTAAGCTCAAGACGGCTGTAAAGTGGGATTTGCTCGCTGCATGAAGCTAAGTTGAATATTGTGGTTATCTGTAGGGATGACTACATGCTTGGAGAAAAGGGAGATCGCATCATGCAGCAGATGGAGGATCTGACCATGGACGACACGCCATCGCCTGCCAAGAAGCCAAAGGAAAAATCTCACTCGCAACAAAACGATATTTTCACTGGGGACCAGAAGACGAGCTCTGAGCCGCAGGAGCCATCGCTTGACCTGGGCGCTATGATGTCGATGGAGGACTTCGAGAAGTACATCGCTGAGAACTAAATACGCTGATAATATATTAATCTTGGACGACTAATCGATAAAGTACTTGCCGCCGGGTTCACACAGTTACACCCACTCGTACAAAGCAATCACCGATGAACGCGAGCGGTTTCGGTGTACCACCTGCTGTTTCCGAATCCACTGACGGAACCCGAAGGTTCCGTCACCACCAATTGACTCACGGACTTCACTTTCAAGGTCGAGATCATCGTCGACCACAACACATGAACCACGATCGCTCAATGGCAACGCGTCCGCTTCGCGTGGCTCCAGCTCCAGTGAACGAGCATAACGACTCTCTTCGCAGGAATACGGCAGTGATACGTGCAACAATTTCTACAGGACAAAACAAAACGCAAGTCAGAAATCTGGCCAAACCAGGAAGTCGCACTGCAACGTACATCAACATCCGCGTCGTTCTGGAGAGTGTAGGCAACAGACTGTCGATGCAAGATTTCCATTGACAACTCGCCCATTCTTCTCAGCCGGTTCGCATTTACCAGACCTTCCTTGTCAAACGCAGGCAACTCGTTCAACCCGACAAAACCCTAAAGCATAAAGACAAAGTTGGCACTTTGATCACAGCATACCTACGAAAACCCAATTCTCACCTGAAGGTACAAGCCGATGTAAGGCATGCTTGGGTTGGCAGTTTGGCGCATCAAACGGTTCATCTCGCGACATCCCTTGTCCGAGAGGAGTTGCATCTCGTTCATCTTTTTCTTTGCATGCACGCTTAGCTGCAGTGCACAAACGGTAAGGCCAGGAACAAACTAGACATCGTGCAAACACGTCATCAGCGAACGTACACAGTCGATCGTCTTTCGAAGCCGCTGCACCGCAGTTGATTGCAGCGCGTATAAAATCGATGCCAGCGTATCGTGGTTGTGTAATGACATACAATAATCGGCGGCCTGATCATATATAAACAACGGATTAGCATGCCTTATACCTTGCTGTAGAGGTTCCAACATTGTCTTACCTTGAGGTAAAACGAAATCACTTCTGCGCGTTCTTCGCAGGTATCTTGGACAAGAACAGCGTTGATCACGTACGCAGAGATCTACATAAAATCACGTGAGGAACAAAGCCTGTTAGTGACCATCAATAATTCTCAGCCTGCATTGCTTATTGGCATCACGTACGTGTTGAAACCATCGTTTGATGCTGTTGAACTCAACGGAAAGCTTCTTTTTTGAGCCAATCGAAATAAAATCTTGGACTACAGTATAGATGGCAAATGAGCGTACACAGCAAGGATTAGTTCCTTTCATCCTCACACTAGCAGGGTACGGGGCACATTGCATCTCACCTGGAACCTTGCAAAAGACCGCGTGCGTTAGAAGTGTGCACTGCTCTGCCCACTGCTCTGCATCGATATATCTGAGAATAAAACAGCAAATCAGCAATACTTCAATCACAAAAGGCTAAACCCCGTACTTACCGGTGCAAATGCATTGGGAAAGGCTCATTGGACAAAGGTTTGACACCTGAGTCTGAACCGTAGATCTTGATCATCATTCCAGGGATCGTTTTGTAGTTCACGGCGTAGTTTCCAGCTCCACGAAGAGAGAAGTACTCCCTGTAGAGAGAGGTGTACTCTTCAACCAAGGGCACCAGTTTGTCCTTCGAGACGTCAATGTTGAGGCTAATGAGGCTGTAGAAACGATCACGCAGATCGTCAGCTTCTTTCGTCTCTGACTGCTTGAACAGCAATATCATGATGAAGAGTCGGATAAGTCCGTGACCTAGATAAACACATCAACGACGGCATCAGCGTCCTATCCACAACATGTCCATACAAACGCTAGCAAGCATAATACATACTTTTGATCCCATTCCGAACATGCCCGCTTAGTCGATCCACCACTTCGTTTAGGCTTGAAAAGTTGTCCAAGAACAGCACGAACGCCACCACGTCCACTAAATCTACTTCCATTCCAGAAACAATTTCGCGAACCAAATCATCAATAGAACCTGGCCGTGCAGATCGCGAAGCGTGGTTGAACTTGTTCACAATCTTCCACGAATTGTTGGGCATTTGTGTGCCCAGATATCTTGCAGCCTTGTTTATCTCGATACGGTGGGTGTAATCAACAGACGAGCAGCCAAATATGTCCACATCAACGCCATTGCCTCCCCGATTGAGTGATCCCAGCTTTCGCAGTAATCCGACCACGTGAGAATCGCACGAAATGTTTGCTAGGTGAGAAGCCTGGCGACCGAATAGATCTCGCTTGTCAAGGCGACACCCAGCGCACGTCAAAATCTCCAGGCACAAGATCCGGGCGTCACCATTTCCGCCAGGAGCGGATGCCAGTAGAACTGTCGCTGGAGTCTGCCCATACCGATTCTGAACATTGGGGTTTGCACCACTTTGCACTAGCCGGAGAATGATGTCAGCGTGAGCTAGAGCGGCAGCCAAGTGCAGGCTGGTGTTTCCGTCCAACGTGGGCGCATTCGGCTTCGCACCCTTCGAAAGGCAGAGTTCCACGAGTTCTGTACGCTCACTCTTGACTGCAAACTCCAGAGCTGAAAATCCATTCGACCAAGCAACGCGGTGGACATCCGCCCCAAGTGCCAGTAGCGTCGCAGAGCCTTCGAGAGAAGTCCTGGAGCACATGAACATCAACGGCGTAAGTCCATGCTTCTCCGTTGCATCGATGTCAGCTCCTGCATCGATCAGGCTTTGAATAATCAGCGCCATGTCGATTGACTGCTTCACGACGTGCAGCGGCCGTCTTCCTTTCAAATTGCACAGATTGGCATCTGCTCCCTTCATAATGAGATAGTTGACCATTCCGAGTTGTCCGTTGTGCACGGCCGCATGAAGAGGCGACCCTTTACCGGATACAGGAACGAATCCGTAAACCTGCTTTCCTCGAGACTTCTCCCACGAGCAAAGTGTATTCAGTTCCATGGTCGATGATCGTAACCAACCAGCGGAGTCCAAGTCGCCACGGCGAGCTGCAATACACATCAAATAATGGAACATCTCCGAGTCCAGCGACAGCAGCTGATAGTAGTAAAATTCCGTCATGAAGGTGAGTTGCTTCGGCAATGCTGCAGTCCGAACGCGCTGAATGATTTTGTCGAAAGGCATTCCAATCACTGGTTCGTGGTTAATCGCAATCAACGACAATCCGGGTACGATGGCAGCGCTCAAGGCTGCTTGAGACAGCTTCCGAACACTGTATACAATGGCTCCTCGGCCGTTTCCGTCCGTCGTGAACTGAATACCAACATCATTGGTCGAGATGGATACTGAAACACGGGATCCTGCCAGGGCCATGGAGTCAAACTGGTAGCTTTCGTCTCCAGTCTCAAAACACTCGACCCATTTGATCGCATCAAGAAAAGCTGTCACAACGTTTGCTTTGTTCTGGCATGCTGGGTGGTGCTGGTAGCCATACTTCAGCAATGCCCGAAGAATCGACAAGTCACTCAGCGACGACAGCGTAACCACATACCGAAAAACCGCCGTCAGCGCCTCGTCTGTCACCTCGAAGAGCTCGCCATTGTACTGAGCAATCGCCTCCGTGATAGCCTTTCCAGCTGATAAAATGACCTCGAACTTGTGCGTTGGGAGCGACACGCAGTCGAGCAAATTGATCGCACTAATGGCTTGTATCCAATTGCACACTGACAAATCCTTCGAGATGCCGAAATCCGCCTGTGTCTTCTGCTTCAGCACCTTGACATTCTTCTCCAAGCTGCTGCGCCTCGATTTCACCTTGTCCGTCTCTAAGCTCGCGTAGGCCTCCGCGTACAACGGAATAAACACGCGGTCCTCGACATGTCGACGAATGAGGCGCACGAGGTCGTTCCCTGGCAACAGTTCAATCTCCAGGTCCTGATAGAACTCCAAATGGTGGCGATCAATGATCGCATCGTCTAATTCCACGATAAAGTTGTGAATCGCTGCGTACGAGTGGTCGTGCTCGTATTCCTTGAATTCCACCAAGCTCTTGGCCACCTGTTTGTCCGTGATGAAGATCTTGTTCAAGTGCCTGGTGACCGCATTGGACCCTGCTTTCTCTTCCGTCGCCGTCAGGTCCATCTCGTAACTGGGCGGTGCTACCCTCCTCACTGACCTCAACGCAGTCACCCAAAGCTCCGCTTCAAACTGACTGCAGCAGTAGCACAGCAACTTGTAGAAGCCCTTCTCGATCTGGAACACGTAGGCCTTGTCGGCCACGCGGATGTCCACGTGCTGCACCGACACGACGCCGTCGTTGAGCTGCATGCAGCCCTTGATCTTCTTCCTGCCCTTGTTCTTGTAGTAGGCGAACGTGCCGTCGGAGAAGAGCACGAAGAAGCGCGTCTTCCAGCTCTTCCACATGTGGCCTTGCTTGGTGAGCCAGCCCATCTTGACGAAGTTGCCCACCTGCACCTGTGTGGAGTAGAAGGAGTCGTTCAGCAGCGGGTCGGAGCCGTGACGCACCAGTCGGAAGCCTTTTTCTCGCTGCACGAGCGTCTGCGGCGCCTCCACGGCGTCCGACGACGAGCGCGAGGCGCGCGACAGCGTGCGGTCCCCGAACATGGAGGCCAGGAGGCTGCGGCGCTTGTCGCGGTCGCGCTGCTCGGCGAACTCTTCGACTTCCAGCTCCACCACGTGCTGCTGCGCTTGGCTCTTGGCGCGAGTGCTGCGGCGCGAGAAGTGCGAGCGCTTGCTGGCCTTGGGCGCGGCCTCGTCCAGCAGCGGCGGCGGTGACGGAGGCCCCCACGGATCCAGTGCGGAGCTCTTGCTCTTGTGGCGCCAGCCTGAAGCCATCGCGCGCGTGACTTGGGTGACTGCGGAATGGTTACCCAGCTCCGCTATTTTTTATCAGTGGGAAAGCAGCTGTTTCCTCGTTTACCGTGCACAGGTCTCTGCGGGACACAACTGACGAACGACTTGAGGTTGTAAGTGGGCGTGCACTGTGTATTACGGGCCACCGGCAGAAAATCCATCCTACACTTTTCCGAGGTGGACTTATGGCTGGCTGCGTTGGACTTCCACGAAAGCTCGCTGGTGAGCCCAACGCCAAAGCTCGCACGCATGTTGGGCCACGGGTATGTGGAGTGGAGTGTACCTATCCGTCGTCAAAGGACCAGCTCTGTCGTGTGTCGACGCCGTGCTTGACGAGGAACTCGACGCGACGCTGCGTGCGTTGCTAATAGACGTAGCAACGATGCGGGCCAGAAACCGAGAGGGCGACGCTCACGCGATGAAACCCGCAAAGGCGGACTGCGACCAGTAGAGGAAGCTCGCAGCGCTCAACAATTTCTGCTGCGATTGACCCACTTACACCCACTCCCAGCTGGCTTTGACGCCAGCACGGTGTCGATGAGTCAGCGTGCGTCCACTTTGCCAAGAACTGGCAGTGCACCTCAAATTATGTTTGGCCCGGAAATGGTGGAGCTATTTGCTGTGAGGTATATAATACTCACGCCCACGAAGATGTTTTCTTACATTTCATCGACTTGCACGGCGGTATTATAGAGGCGATTCCTCTCGCTTGCATTTTCCATAGAGGTGCCGCTCGAAGACCGTTGCCCTCTCTGCTCCGGACTTCTCCATGTTGAACTTTACAAATTTTGGTCGCTGAAGAGAAAGCTGTGTCTGCTGTTTCGGACAAGAGCTTGTCCTGATTACAAAAGGTGTTAGGTTTCCTTGTCGTCGCGAGTTACTTGAACATGGAAACCCCAGGAAGGTGGCCTTCCACGCATCTACGTGTTATCCGTGGTGAGAAAACAAAAGTATCGCACGCTCAATCAAGTTGCAACTTCGCAACCATCATCGGCAATGCCAAACAGAGAACTTGGTTCTCGTCGTGTACAGGCTGTATCCACATCAAACTAGTAAGCTTACAACTGCATCCACGTCACACTACAATGTCGTGTGCACCACACTTCATTAGATACTTGCCTTTTTTGCGCCTCACATTGCTGGTCAAAATGTGGGCTGTTCGTCGCAGGTCCTTGGCGTCCACGGGGCGGCGCCTCTCGACGTCCCAGTCGATCCGCGCTGCCCCCTGCGCCTTGCGGTCCGTGTTGTGGGCTCCCACGGAGAAGCAGGCGCCGTCAGACGCTGTGGCGCCCAGTCACCAGCTGCTGGTGCGCGCTGGTTTCGTGCGCAAAGGCGGCCACGGACTCTTCGCGCTGCTGCCGCTTGGACGCCGCGTGGTGGCCAAACTGGAGGCACTAATCGACGACGAAATGCACAAGATCGGCGGCAACCGCGTGGACCTGAGCGTGTTGACGCCCAGTGAGCTGTGGGAGCAATCAGGCCGCTGGCAGAATCGCGGACCGGAGCTCATGACGCTCGAGGACCGACGCGAAGATCTGCTGGTGCTGGGCCCCACGCATGAGGAGAGCGTCACGAGCCTCGTGGCGGCTCACTACAACACTGCGGGGGTGGCAGACTCGTCCCTGAGGCTGTACCAGATCGGCCGCAAGTTCCGCGACGAAATCCGTCCGCGCTTCGGTCTGTTGCGAGCGAGAGAGTTCGTGATGAAGGACATGTACTCGTTCGACGCTTCGTACGACGGCGCGTTGCAGACATACGAGGACGTCACTGCTGCGTACCATGAGATCTTGATCTCGAGACTCAAGCTGCCGGTCAAGCGCGTGGAGGCCGATTCGGGAAACATTGGCGGCAATCTTTCGCACGAGTTCCATGTGCTGGCAGATGTCGGTGAAGACGCGATTTTATCCTGCTCGTCGTCGCAGTGTGAATACGCGGCTAATGTAGAGAAGGCAGAGGGGCTTTTGCCGGCATCGAATGAAGCACCGATGGAGCACAGTGGCGAAGTATCGGCTGAGCTATACGCCATCATTGCGCGACTCAACGATCAAGCTCGTGCAGGTGACAAAGAGGTGTGGAAAACTGTCTTAGAACTTCAGGAAGCTGCTGGGTCGCAGGGGTTCTCGGTCAAATACGTGCACGAGCAGGATAAAGCCCATGATCTTGACGCTGCTGAGAAGGACGACGTTGAGAACAGCACACCACCTCGTATAGCGTTGTGCTTTACTCGACAAGACCGTGAGGTGAATGAACTGGCGGCGAAGCCGTTCATTGGCGGCGATGAAAGCGAAGTGGTTGAACACCAGGCAAAGGTCGTTGAGCTGCTTGCGAAACGTGATCCGTCCGCAGAGCTTCATTTGCTTCTGGATGATTCGCTGAAGCAAGGAGAGCACGCTTCACCAGTTGTGGAGGCTCTTTGCGCCGCACTAGAGACCCTATCGAAGCAGCAGGAGCACACTGATCTGGCGTGGGGATACTTCCGTTTGGCTCGAGCTGGCGACTGCTGCCCGCGCTGCAAAGGTCACAATGCAGTGCTTGAGGACAAGCGCGGTATCGAAGTGGGTCACGTTTTCTACCTCGGACAGAAATACTCAAAGCCATTCGGTGCAACGTACACAGACGCCAAGAACAACAAGCACCCGCTAGAAATGGGCTGCTACGGTCTTGGTGTTAGTCGACTGGTTGCAGCAGCAGTCGAGGCCTCGCACGACGACCACGGTATCGCGTGGCCCACCGAGATTGCGCCGTACAAGGTTCTCGTCATGTCCATTGGCGGCAAGAAGCAGGACGACCCCGTATCCCAAGCTGCATGGAGTATTGCTGGCAAGCTCGGTTCTGGCAAGGTGGCAGGCCTGGTGAAAGACGACGTGCTGCTTGACGACCGCTGGCGAGAGAGCCCGGGCTCCAAGCTCGCCGAGTCGGAGCTTATTGGCTACCCGTACCGTGTCGTCGTGGGCAGGCGGTTCATGAAGGAAGGTCTCGTCGAGGTGCAGACGCGAGCTACGATGGAAAAGACGTTCCTGACGCCGGAGGAGTTGCCGGCGTTCTTCGCTGACATGTTGAGTTAGTCTGATAATTTCTAATAGACGGTCTCAGATTTCTCAGATAGACTCAGGTTCTGAGTCGTGGACACCGCAGCCTCCCCTCACAACGTTAATCAGCCACATGAGCATTTCGGTTGAGCGGCTCGGCAACGGAGCCGCCTTCTGCCTGCGCGACGAGCTCACGGGCGTCACCGTTCTGTTAGGATGTGGCGAGGCGAAGGATGCGTCCATCTTCTCCCCGGACGACGCGAATGCCGAGGACTTTGAGGCCGTGTCGACGCAGTACCGACGCGAACTGAAGGACCTCCTACGACGCGATGGGGGCACTGTAGACGCCATCCTGGTGCCGGATTACCGCCCTGGAGCCTGCTACATGCTGCCCTTCGTAGCTGAGAAGTGCGGCGTATCGTGGGCCGCTCCAGACACTGCCACAGCTCCAGACCCGAGCCAGAAACAGCCTCCAGCCATCCTTATGAGTCATGGCACAAGAGCCATCGCCCCGCATCTTCTCGCGGAATATTGGTGAGTGGGGGGCGGACCTAGAGATGGTGGAGATACGTGCTAGATGCATATATAGAAGCTGACAGTGTGGGTTTGATACTGCAGGACGGGATGCCACGCCAAGGTGAAGGACGGAGGCAGCGGCTTGGCAGCTCCGTACGACGTCCAGGACATCGCTCCGACGTTCGGGAAGGCCAAGGCGGTCGCATTGAAGGCTTGTGTGACGGTTAACGAGCATCTGAAGGTCACGGCGTATCATTCGGGCCACGTGGCGGGTGGTTGTGCCTTCTACTTGGAGATCGGAGGCACGACGGTGCTGTTCGCCAATGATTTTAACCTCACGGGTGGACGAGTTCTGCTACCGGCGCAGATTCCGAGGTTGGAGCCGAGTGCTATGATTACAAGGAGCTCCTTTGCTGTGACGGTGTCAGAGACGCAAAGTGCAATGGAAAGAGAGCTGGTGAAGGTCATTCTGGAGTGTATCAGCTCGAATGGCAAAGTGGTGATCCCGGTTTACCGTTTGGGCTACTTCCATGAATTGATCACGATTTTACTGGAGCATTGGCAGCAGATGAAGGATGCTACCGGGAAGGCTGCGGAGTGCCCGATCTATCTGGCTGACGCGGCCATGGAGTACCCTAGCAGATTCCTACCTGTGCTGTCTCGCACATGCACGCCTGCCGTTCAGAATTTGCAACGTGAAAGGAATCTAAATGCTGCTGACCTTCAGGTGTTCGACTGGAAGAAGCTCCAGCAACCAGGACCGTTTGTGCTGTTTACGGGGCCAGCTAACATTTCCCAGGGCGACTCGCTGCGTGCTATTAAGGCGGTCGCGAGCGACCCAAAGAACCTTATCGTACTCTCCGAGTATTGCACACCAGGAACAGTCAATTACTTGCTGTACGCAGACCCTGAGCGTAAGCGCATCAGCAAGCGCCTCGGCGTGAATGTAGAGTGCGGGGTGCACTACCAGCCTTGCGGAGATGAAGTGGACACCAAGAGCATTGTCCAGCTTGTATCACGCGTGGCCCCACGCCAGGTCATTCTTGACTATACCGTTCCAGATGACCTCGAGTTTGTCAAGACTCATGTCCAGAACCAGCTGAAGATGGACCTGGCTGTCGACACTGGCGTGGCGGTGAAGGGCATTAATCCCGCAGGACGGACGCCCATCGAACCTGCTCGCGACATTCCGCTCCGCATCCACAAGGCAATGTTCAACAACCCTTCAGATGTGCAGGGCATGCTGATTGCCGAGCCTAAGCGCAAGCTGATGCTAGTTTCAAGCGGCAGCGGTGCACGGCGATTGAAGAAGAAAAAGCACTCGCTCTTCTTTTCATATTCCTGGAAGAAGCCGTTCGAGCCATCGCCTCGTGTGAAGAAGAAAAGCTCGCGTCCTGCATCTGCATTGTCGTTTCTCCTGTCTGCTGCTGTTGAGTCGGCTGATGAAGAAGACGAGAGCGAACAGCAGCCTCAAGCGGATATGGATCAACTTCTGAAAGCATTGGAAATCAGTCTTACTAAGTGGATTGGCAATCTTCCTATTGAAAAGATCGACCGTTGGCTGAAGCTTCGCACAGTAGGAGTGTCGGTGTCTGCTGAGTGGGAAGTTCACATGGAATGGTCATATGACGATGAAGCGCTGGCTGGACGGGTGCTTGGGATTGCGAAGCAAGTTGTTCACGCTGTATACAAGAAACAGCTAGCACAGTAGTTTTCTCGGGGATAAAGTATGCATCACAAGCCGTGATCTATTTGACATGCCGTCTACAGGGTGCTAGCACGCTGGCTCTCCTTCGCTCGAAAGAACTGAACGAGCTGTGAGTATACCTGTCCAAATGAAGTTGGCGGTTGAACGCGCTTTTGAATCCACTCTGGCAGGCGACTACGAACCACTGCACTTGAGTATCGATGATCAACCAGCAAAATCGTGGAATAGTCCTTTTGGTGGCGTATAGATCTTCCTGTACATTGGAAGTGTTTGAGAGAGCAGCATGCATTAGCAGCAATATTGAGAGGGGGACCCAACATCGAACGTACCAATGGACTGGTTGACGGCCTTCATGCAGAGACTTTCGTAGAACTGCCGTCCAGACCCGGGGCTTTTCTTGTCCAAAAACGCCATTTTCTCCACTAGCTCTGCGTCTCGAGCATTTGGGTAAGGCATGCCCACCATCACAACGCACCTTGCCAGCTCGTCACTGAAATTGATTCCTTCAGACATTTTGCCACCCACAACACTCAGAAGAATAGCTCCGCCACCGTTACGGCTACCTCGAGAACATGCCCCTGAATACTGCGTCAGCACTTCTGCAAGCTCATCAGACTTTTTCGGCTCACTGAAGATGGCCTTCTTCGCTTCGATTTGCTCGTACTGCTTCGTAGCTTGCCATCGGCGGACGGCGTTCTCTTCAAAACGATACGAAGGGAAAAACACTACAACTCCACCTGGTACAATACGTGCAAGGTTTAACAGGATGCGCCCCAGCTCGTCCAACGCTGCCACATGACCTCGTCGCGAATACGTAAATTCGAGGTGCTTCTGAGAAGGACCCGACGCGAGGCTGAAGCCCAGCAGATTTTCTGGAGGAATGACGTGCCCGCATGAGAACAAATCGATTTCTCCTCTTGGTACCGAAGAGAAGAGCTGATCAATCACTTGTGATACCTGGTAGCACGGCGCACCAAACGTTAGCTCAATACAAATTATCCGACATTAACGGAGTGAGTGCTTGCTTACCGGCTGCATTGTTCCTCCAGCGAGAATAACGCTCCGCGACCTTTTCACGATTTCTTGAAAATGGATCACCGGATTCAGCAAAATAAACCTGATCAAGCCTTCAACACCTTTGCTTGCCTGTATATACAACAACAAGCCATTAGCAACCGCACAATTTAAATCGACTGCTAGCGTGACGTACGCTGTGCGGTTGTGCGAGGATTCGGCCATCTCCGCCTGCGCTGGTTAAAGCCTTCAACAACGCCTCAACTGTCCGCAGTGGCGAAATGTGACGGCTCTCAAAGCCTTCATCGGGATCATCAGTAGCAGGTGCAGGGGCAATTGCAGGAGTGCCAGAGCCACTAGAGTCCACGAAGCCCATCAGCTTCTTCGCCAGGCCACTCTCACCAAGGTATTCCAAAATCTTAAACATGTTGAAGTGATCTATCCTCGCACTAAACAAGAAGTCGTTGATCGTCATCATCTGTGCTCCTGTGGCGCCATCTTCGTCCTCGCCTGCTGAAGCAGCCTTTCCAGCAGACTTGCTCAACTGGCGGAGAAACTTCGTCAAAGATTCCAGTATTGACAGAAGCTGCTTGATGTAGAACGCGTTCTTGCCCTTGAATCGCTTCTCGTACTTCGAGAAATAGGACCACAGAGTTCTCCGTGCCACCACCAACTGCTTACTAGTGATCTCGACCTTGTATGTGTTGTTGATTGCATCGATAATGTTGTGCGCCTCATCGAAAATGACAATATTGTCTTCTAACGCAATGCCCAGCGTTTCCCGAGTATTTTTGCTGAGCAACATCGAGTACGGCACCGTGACGATTTGAGCAAGTGGAACGCTTTCACGAGTACCGTAGTACGAGCAAATAGACATGTCTTCGCCCAACATGTGCAGGTCCTCGATGTCTTGCACATGGGCCTACATCGGAAACGCACAGCAGTATTTAGATCGAGTTCAAAGCGTATGCAGGCAACACGAAGGCACTCACCAGGGCGTAATCTTTGTAGTGGCCAAGCAACTCTTTCTCGTAGAATGGGCACTTGCCCACTTTCTTGCCGTTCTCGGTTTTGCTGCTCTGCATCATATCCAAACACTTGTCAGCCATTCTCAAATCCGAGTTCAGGCTCGTAACCTTCCGGTTCGTACACAAATTCTTGCGAGAACCGAGGGACACAACTCGGATGTGGTCCGCAAAAGCAGTCTTCCGAATCTCCCGAACGAACTGCGAGATCTGCGAGTGCGTTCGACTGCAGTAGATGATCTTCACCACTCCAAAATCCGGTTTCTCGTCGCCAAACCGCCCTCTCGATGTCGCAGCACTTTCGTCGTCACTGTCACTATTCCGTCGCCCCACTCGATCACTGTCGTACGGATCCACCAAGTGCTGGTCGTCCTCTTCTCCGTCCTGCCTGCTCTCTCTACTGCTTCCGCTCGGGTGCACTCGCTTCCGTTCATTGTGGTTATAGGCGATCTGCATCTTGCGCTTCTTCGTGGTGGCTTCGGGCTCCAGCCGGAGCTTCTCGATGCCAGCCAACGCCCCCCTGGCCATCTGCTGGCGGTACTTGACCTCCCGATCCGCCGTCTTCTGCTCGAAGTCGCCCAGCCAACTCGGTTCCGCGCTTTCCTTGGGCGTCTCAGATTCTGCAGCGGTTGTGTCAGCTTTTGCAACACTTTGCAGCAGTCCGTACTCGTCCGTGTGCTTGGCGAGCCACGTTAGCGCCCCGCAGATGAGGCTGATGGACTTGCCCGTGCCCGTCGGACTTTCGAAGATGCCGCAGTGGCCGCGCTCAAGGGTTGTCCATATCTGTCGCATCAGGTCCAGCTGGATCGAGTAAGGCTCGTACGGGAACGAGAAGAACGCACCGTCCATGGCGTCGACGGACGCAGGCGCCGCCGTGGCGCTGGCGCTGGCAGGAGCGACGGCGTCCTCGGCCATTTCCAAAATGGATAAATACAATATAACAGATGGCTACACAAACAAATACAGGATACAGTCAGAATAAGTATAAACGTTACAAAACAGCATACAGTCACTTCAATGTCAATACTGAAAAGACGTCCGGGACGATATGGTGTCCGACCCTGCGAAGCGGTATGCTGCGCTGGGGATGCCCCCAACTACGCGTGACGAGGTCCTGGGGGCCTACCGAGCGCACGTCAAGGTGCGGCCGAGAGGCGTTGGTCGGGTGGGGGGTGGCGTTGCGTTGCATACTGACTCGATGTTGGGCAGGATACGCGAGCGAGCAGGAAGAGACAGCATAAGCAGGTGATCCTGGAAGACGTGCGGAAGCGGCCTCCGCGGCTGCATCTTCGGCAGGAGCCAATCATTCGAGGACAGCAAGCGCGTCCCCTTCACAACCCGCACAGCGGTCCGCAGTCGAGGAAGAACGAGATCAAGGGGAGTCCGACCCGAATGATGCAAGGGGGAAACTACTTGAGGAAGTTCCTAGCGGGCCAGTTTCGACTCGGCCACGAGGAACGACCCCAGGGCTGGGCGGCCGACAAGATCAACCGCGCGATGCGGAGATACTACAGGATGCACCTCCTGCTGGAGAAGCGAGGTGGCCAGCTCCTTGCGCTGCAAAGCAAACTGCTCTTTGATGAGTGCTGCCGGTGCAGACCGCTTGTACCTGGACCCATGAGGACTGAAAGCGGCGTTCTTCGACTTGCAGAGCCTAACCTACCCAAAATCCTGAGGATCCTGCGGAACGAAGCGAACGACGGCCTGGATCTCCTGCAACCGCATGGCTTAGCCCAGTACGTCTTCGCACGGACTTCTCCAGTTCTGGCATAGTGCTCTAAAAACAATGTATGTTCACTCGCAGGTATACCGTTATGCACGCGGCTGCTCAGCGAGGATATACAGACCTCGTCAGCGAGCTGATCAGGCACTGGAATGACCATCCGATGAACTCCCCGTACCAAAAGTATAGTTTCCTTCAGCTCAGCCATCTGCTGGAGTTGATTCTCGAAATGCGCAAAGCCAAAAGACTGGTGAGTGAACCAGACGCTGAGATGAGAGAACTTGTTGCAAATGTCGGCGTATCTTTCGCTCGGTTCTCGGATTCACTCGACAAACTGCACGAGGATGCAATCACGCTGCAGGACCTCCTTCAAATTTGCGGACACCCGCTGGTTCTATCGAAAGACGCAGCCGGTAACACCCCGCTTCACTATGCAGCTGAAGGTGGTCATCTTACGCTGTGCAAGATTTTGCTAGCAAACGGCGCCAATATCAACGCACAAAACAAATCAGGGGAAACTCCGTACGTGCAGTGGTTTACGGAAGTATCTGCTGGGGGCGTAAGATCTAACTTAAGTTGCTGTGTTTTGCTTTGTGTCAGACTTCACTTTGCCATAGCTAGTCAACGACGTGGGGTATGTCTTCACTTCGTGGAGAATCATGCTGACGTTCGGATATCACGGTATGTATCATTTACTCTGCTAAATGGCATCGCTCTGCGAGGGACGTTTGTGGAATCTCCCGATGGTAAAGCGATGGCCAAGTTGTTGCCGTCAGCGACTTTCCGATCGGGAGCTATGGTTCAGCAGAAGCGTCCACCTGCCGGCAAGACTCACCTACCGCAGTATCAAACATTAGCTGGGGGTACCGCTGCTGTATCCCCTGAAACGGCGATAGGAAGGACAAATGCTCGACATGATGCCGTCGGTGCTGCAAACGACAGCACATGCTCAAATGTTGACGGTTTACTGGCATCTCCATTCCTATGCACAAAAAATCGTCGCGATATCGTATTTTTCCGGTCTGCACCAGGGCATTCGATTTTACCACCGAAAACGTTGGGCATTCTCGTGGTGTCAGAGCACGTGGCAATTTATGAAATGAACAAAGTTCGAGAACTGCACGAGAGAAGCAAGTTATTCCATCTCTTGATCCAGAATGTCCCCGAGGCTGCCGTTTTGGCAATGGATTCATTTCGCAACCCATTATTCCGCTGTAGTATGCTAAAACATGTCCGCGAACGCAATCAACGCTGGACGGTGAGCAATGACCTCAAAACGCTGCAAGAGAAACGCGATGCATTGATTGTACAGATTAAAGGTCAAGGAAAAGGTGGTCGTTCGCCACGGCGACAGCGAAAGCAGGGGGCACTCGCACGAACTTTTGTCCGCTTAAAGAAATTTTTTAAGAAAGTTTGGAAATTCCTGCGTCGCGTGAGAAGTATACTGAGCGTTCAGCACGTATTCACGGTGACTGAAAATGAAGCTGGACACAAGGAAGGAATTGTTTGTGAGCCCAAAGGAATTTTGTACGAGTATGTGTACGACCATGCGGAGTTCCGGGGTCGCCATAGCCCAACGTTGTGGCTGATTGTGCAGGTATGACGTTGTAAGCCAGTAGTAAGCCAAGTCTGAAAAGGGTGTCAAGTTAAACTGATGTCGTTTATTGTGTCACAGACCGAGTGCAGAGATCTCATTTTTCATCCATGGTTCCGTCAACTATTGGACCTCAAGTACGTATCGCCATTCACAATGAAAAACGAAAGCATGGACTGGTAGCTGATTGTTGTTCTTTCGTTTTCATCCCAGATGGAATTCATTCACGCGACAGACATTTCGATCCGAGTTCAAAGTGTACTTCGTGTATTTCGTTGCGGTGTTTGTTGCCACGTATGTTCGTTGTATACAATTCCCGAACCAACCAAACTATCAGGAACTAACGCAAACGCAATTTCCAGGTATTTGCACGTTGGTGATACGTATGTAGGAATGCCGATCGGAGGTTACCGCAACAGTATCTTCACCGAGCAAGTTGGCTACATGGAATACGTTCGTGATGTGGCTCGAGTCGTTTATTCCGTTATCAACGCAAAATACAGTGTGCAAGAGGTACATTTTCATCAGCTTAGCTCAGTAGCCGGAGATCTCCTTCTCACAACTTCATGTTCTGCAGTATCAAGCATACCGAGAATGCGGAAGTCTTCGCGTATACCTTCGAGATGGATGGAATTGGTTCGACCTGCTCCAGATTATCTGTGTCTGGCTTCTGCTACTCGCGGAAATTCTCGAGCTCGTAGTTCCAGGTAAGTGGAGGCATTAAACCTTGTTCGAATCACTGCACCACTTACACATTATCTAACGGTTGGCTTGCAGACTTCGACCACGACGACTTCCATCTCATCGTATACCAAGAATCGTTATACAGTTTTACTATTCGAAGGAGATACAACTTCCGCATCACGCTAATGAGCATTGTAGGGCCACAAATCTTCGTCAAGTGGATTCAATTCGCGCGAGGCACGAGGGCACTTGGGCCGTTTGTTCGAATGATTGCAAAGGTATGGAAATTGATTGACTGTTACCAAAAGCTCACCGACTCACTGCCTGCCTCTTACCATTTTACCCAACTCGGTACTGTAGATGTTTTCCGACATCCTGGTCTTCGTCATGGTATTCTGCGTGTTCTTGGGCGGATTTGCGTTCGCATTTTTCATACTTCAGGTGCGATTACACTATGTTGAGCGCTGTGATGTCGTCAAGGTTACTAAACCTTTTGATGGTGTGCTGATGTAGTTGGAAGGATGCAAGAGCTACTTTTCAGCTGTCACCACGACGTTCAACATCAGTCTGGGTTCGTGGGATTGGGACAGCATCTACGAAGGCGGCCTCCTTGCCATTCTACTCTTTATTTCATTTGTGGTGATTGGCACGATCATGCTACTAAATCTCCTGATCGCGGTACGCTCTTGGCTTTCTGGTAACGAAAGCCGCAAGTTTATTATATAACTAAGTTTTTGATGTTTGTTATGCTAACGCAGATGATGGGGAACACGTACGACAAGATCTGGGAAGATCGCTTGCTCTTCTTTGAGCTTGAGCGGGTACGCTGTGAAGCAGAAGTATTTGTCTAGATGTTAATTCTCTATTGTTTTGCTGACGTTATTGAATGCCGCGATGTTGTGTTTGGACAGGCTAAAGCTACTCTTTCTATCCAAACGTCTCTTGATGATGACGTGTATGACGAGAAACACTGGTGCCCGCGGCTCTACGTGCTTGAGGGAGATACGCCTATCGAAGGTATTCAATTCCACCGCTTGTGACGGATGAGGCCTTTCAGTACACACAGTCAGCGACGTCCAGGAAACCCACAAGGATTTGGCGGATGCCTGTCAGCACAGGTGCACCAGCGTGAAGCACTTTTCCGCTGTGCACCGCAGCGTCACCTTGGGCAATGTGCACTGTGCGCTTCGTACCATCGAAATAAGTGCCGCCTCCGGTGAAGTCGTCGGCCGAGTTCAGCAGCACATTGAACGACAGCACGGACCCATCGCGGTGGAGAGCGAGCTGGGAGCGTTCGCCGTGACGTGCCTCATACTTGACGAAAAAGAGATCACGGAAAAGCAGTCGCTGGGTCTTTGGAAGTTTGTATCGCTTCGCAATTTGCGGGAAGAGTCTGTCAGCCAAGGTCGAACGTACCCAGGAGTTCAATGCAGCAACCTGGTGGCACGGCATGTCTGTCGTTTGGTACGATGCGTGTCGCTCCTTGCACCAGCCTTGCTCAGCAGCCACTCGGTTCACTTCGCTACAAACAAGTGTGGTCTCCTCGAGAGTCCAGATATTTGGAAACACTGATGGCTCCAGCATGGACTCGTGGGGCACCAGGTGTGCTAGGTAACGATCTCTAGCCATCTTCTCGCGCTTGGATCGCAGCTCATCGACTTCTGCAGCGCTCAACGGTTCTTCACCCGTGATACCCTAGAGAAACCAAATAAACAAAACGCCATTAGATCATCCAACCACCAACCACAACAACAATGCTCTCCCCCAATTGCCTCAATCAATGCAGCGACTTCGGCATGGCCATGGATCGCTGCCACTCGAGCTGGCGAGTTGCCATCCCAATCGCGCAGCGTCTTCGGATCCATCCGCATCGGCGAGGCAAGGAACATGTTGACCATCTCCAGCTCGCCCTTCTTGGCTGCAAGGTGAAGCAGCGAGCAGCCCCCGCTGGCGATGTTCTTGCCCATGGTCTGTGCCGTGTTCACGGGCAAAGTCACATCTTGAGTCACCACTCGCCCAACCACGGGCGCGGTCTTGTCCTGCTCCAGCTCCTCGCACACCGCACGCAGGAAATCCCCCGTCTGCGCCTCCACCGCATAGTGCAGCGCTGAGTACCCGAGCGAATCGGCCGAGTTGTCCAGCACCTGTCGCGTCAGCTCGAATTCCGGGTAGCGCGCGTGGAACTGGACGAACCCCAACCAGATCAACATGGCGAGCTCCTCGTCGTAGATGGACGCGGCAAAGAGCAGCGCGGGTTTGCCCAGCACCGTCAGCTCCATGTCACCGCGCACCGCCGTGTGGGGGTCATCACCGCGGGATTCGACGTCCTCCAGCACATCCGCGATGCCGCTGGAAGCGGGCGTGCTCTGCCAATGCAGCAGCTGCAGCAGCACGGCGCAACGCCTGGCGTCCTGCTGCGAGAACCCCTCGAATAAACGGGTCAGCGCCTCGCTCGCGTCTTCGAAATGTGTGAGTTGACGCAGCAGCAGTCGCGCTTCGGCTTCCACGGTGGGCGGCGCCATCTTCAAATCGGGGAAATGCCATACAAAAACGGCCAATTAGCGGCTGGTCTCACCATGTTTATGTGGTGGCCCGTTCGTCCGTGGACCATCATGGGCTTGCTCGTTGGTATTGGTGTTATCTATATGCTTTTTGGGGTGGCGCGAGAGCGCTACATGCGGTCGTCGTCATCGTGGTCGGGCTCGTTGATCTTGTCGATGGCTACCTTGATCTGGTTGTTGTCCTTGGGGTGGAAGTGCAGCGCCAAGGTGAAATGCTTCATCGCCTCCTCGATACGGCCGAGCTTCTTGGCTACTTTGCCCATCATGAAGTGCACGGAAGACTCGCGCGGCGCAAAGTTCTTCACGACGTGGAGCTCCTCCAGAGCTTCCTCGTGTCGCTGCAAAGTGATGAGCACGTTGGCACGCTGAAATCGGGCTTGGGGGTTCATCGGCTGCAGCTCCGCGGCGACAGCGAGGGTGTCCAGTGCTTCGTCGTATCTGTGAGTGGCGTGCAGAACCATCCCCAGGAAGCAATGCAGCAGTGAACTCCGCGGATTGATCTCCAACGCGCGCTTAAAGTGGTACTCTGCGAACTCGAACTTCTCTTGCCGGTAGTAGATCGTGCCCAGACCATACCAAGCGTTATAGTGCCGTGAATCGGTACGAATGGCGTGCCGATAACAGTTCACGGCCTTCTCAAAATCCTCGTTTGCTACATACTCGTGACCCGAGAGCGTGTACGCGTATGTGAACGATGGATCCAATTGAATTGCCTAGTGTGCCACAGATACACAATCAGACGTGTCAGTCACAGTCAAAAGCAGAAAAAGAGACCGATTCAGCTTACCCGCTGGAAGAAGGCCAACGCGGTGTCGTGCTCTTTCTGCAGGCTGAAGCAGTTACCAGCAACACACCAAGCCTCGCACGATAGTTTGTCGAAGTCTGTCGCTTGTTGTGCAAGGTACGAAAGCTCCACCTCCTTCTTGAGATGCCACAACGTTGTTGAGTACAAGTCAAGGCCTTCCATTCGATGCGGCTCTGCTCTGTGTAAGGCACAAAATACCTCTTGTGCTCGCACGTAGTTGGCCATCTCGAAATGTGCTCGCCCGATCTGCTGCTGCGCCCAGCCGGACGCACGCTGCGAGGCAGGAAGCCGCTCCAGCATCTCCAGAGCTTCTCGACACAAGTACACGCTTATTTTCTGATAAATAGATCCAAACGAGCTGAGCAGGTGAAGCAGCGCATGCCGACCATCAACTGACCCTTCTTTAAGGGACGAACCAACTACCGGCGTCTTGTCCTGGAAAAAGCGTCGGGTGGGCAACGGAGATGTTGGAGAGCCTAGCGACAATTTCGATGGGTTCTACGATACAGAGATAAAGATTAGTAAGTTAGTACACCAAAACTGGTACACGCATCAAGTCACGCTACTCCCGTACCAATGGTGAATCGTCGAATCCGGCAGCAGAGAACGATAGCCTTGCATTAGCTCGGTACTTTTCGTCACTGTCTGCGAGGGGTCTTCGGTGAGCTTTCCTCTGGCGCGCGGGCGCTCCGATATCCTCTACTCGTGGCTTCTTCACAGCCGTTGCAGTGTGAATGTTATTCCCATTGCTGCCGTTGACGTTTGGAGTTTTATAAGCCAGCGGTCTAGATGTGGCGAGCCCCGAAGCCAGTACGCCGCTCTTCGGCGTACCGAGTCCAAGATGCGGTGGTGGCTCCGGCGTTGCGAAAGTCCCGTCAGTGGGTCGATCCTCCGCGTTGTTATCATCCTCGTCCCCAAACTGTTGTCCAGCTTTAACACTCCGTTCACTAAATTCCGGCCTGGCCCCAACGTCCTCGTCCACATCCGCCGATCCGGTGGTGTTGAAGCAGTTCGCTGCACCGAAAAACCTCGAGACCTCGAAATTCGCTCCGAGGTCACAAAGCTCCTCGTATGCGGACCACAAGAACGGTTCCATCTCCAAACTGGAGTGAAGCACACAACAACGTCAATAACTCCACTCTGACGCCATATCAAGCAGCTCCACAGTGCCGCACCTTTTGACGAAGCAAGCGACAGCCTGCTGCCTCCTATTTCCGCGCCTGCAGATCCGACCAAGCAGGTACAGCCCAGCAGCCCCCGCCGGTACGTTCTCCATCGCATCCAGGTCGTCGATGTGGCAGTTCTCGCCGCCCAGCAGCGCGTTCTCAGCCTCGACCACCTGGCCCTGCTGGAAGCAGCAGCATGCCAGCAGGTAGCGGTTCTCGGCCCTCGTCGCGCCGATCAGCACCGCCGCTGCCCGAGCCGCTTGTCCGCCGCGGAAGTAGCACGTGGCCAGCAGCAGCGCGTTTTCCTCGCCCGGGTGCTGTCGAAAACGGCGAAAAGGTGTCAAAAACTGCATTGATACTTTCGTTCAAACAGTTGGAGCGCAGCTTCCACTGCGCCAAAATCCGCCGCAAAGCTGCACCTACATGTGCGACGAGCCGCTCTGCCAGGAACCGCGCGTTTTCGTACATATAGGCGTCCAGAGAGCGCTGCACCTGGCTCACGAGCGCCGCCTCCATGGCCGATGCCATCGCGCCGGACCGGTCGGTTATTTGAAATTGAATCTCGCGAGCCTTGTCGACTAAAGTTGCACTAATAGTGCAACTTTAGAAACACTAAGTGCAACGTAAATCTTGGCGCAACTTCACGAAACCGCCGTGAAAATCCGGCGCCACTTTCAGAACAAGCGCCCTACCCAACAGAAATGTATCGCCGATCCGGAGCTCCCCGCGCGTCCGTGCGCGGCCAGCGCAAGACCAATCAGCAGCAGCCGCAGGCTCAGGGCAAGAAGGCGCCGCGCGCCGTAGTGGGCGTGTCGTCCGTCCCGCTGTCTAGCCGCTTCACGCACCTGGCGGACGAGACAGCGCCGCGCCCGGCGCAGCACCAGCAGCACCAGGTGACGGTCGTCCGGGTGCCGCAGAAGAAGGGCAAGATGCAGCCTGTGCTGCGTGTGCCTGGCGGCAAGAAGAAGGGCAAGGCGCCCACCCCCATTAAGAAGCAGATCCAGCAGCAGCAGAAGAAGCAGAAGCTGCAGCAGGTCGCGCAGAGCAACCGCAACAAGCGCCAGCAGGTCGTCAGCAAGCACAGGAAGGGGCTCGCGCCGCAGGAGTTCAAGCCCAAGGGCAGTCAGAACAAGCCGACCAAGAGCAAGAATACGCCCAATCCCCAGCAGAACGCAGGTAGGGGCGCAGGCCGCGGTGGCCGAGGGGCTCGAGGTGGTCGAGGTGGTCGAGGTGGCCGTGGCGGACGCGGCGGTCGTGGAGACGCCAAGACCAAACCTGCTACCGGCGAAGATCTCGACATGGAGCTGGACGAGTACTGGCACGAAGCTGGCAAGGGCCCCGACCCCAAGGCGGCCCAGCTGGACCGTCAGATGGAAGAGTACTGGGCTGCCAAGCCGACGCAAGACACTCCTGCCGCCGACGCCGCCAAGACGGAGGCCGAGCCAGCCCCCGATGCCACCATGGAGTCTTGAGAAGGCGGCGAGTTGTAGCCATGTGGCGGCGGAAGACGTGGACATGTAGATCAATGACATGGAAGCGGTTCTTTGTGAAGCCGCGTGTGAGGCGATGAGCAGCCCACATGAACTTCGCGAGAGAGAGGGACGAAGGCGGTGCCTCATTACCCAAATCGAAAGAAAAAGAAAGCTCGCGTGTTTCCTGTGCTGTTAGTGTTTATCTTATCTGGATCGTGGACGGATGCAAGCGTCAGCGCAGCCAAGCAAGTTAGCAGCAGCCCGCGGAGGAAGCAGGCGCGAACGACGTCGAAGCTGCACGAAAGGTTGGCAGATTGGTTTGACACGCAGAGAGCTGCTAGACGAGTCAGCAGCAGTACGGCGTGCGTGACGAGCTCTAATCGTACAAGGCCTTGTCGTAAGTGACGTGGCTGAGCTGGTCTTTCCATGTGGTCCATTCCACGGCCGTCATCATGGGGACCAAGAAATCCGCCGTGTTGCGAGCTAGCTGTCGGTACGACTACAAAGTGCAGAAGGGCAGTTCATGCGGTTAATACGAGTGGTGAGCCAGGTCTCACTTCAATGGCCAACAGCGTGGAACCACTACAAGGCTAAGAGCAAGCAGCGGTGCACTCGTACCTGAGAGTTGAAATGGTACTTGTCGTACGAAAGTGCGCTCTCGCGACGGAATGCGTACGTATCGAGGCGAGGTCCCAGAATAACGGGTGTCTCTTCCGTCGACGTGCTGCCACCACCAACACATTGTAATGCGTTAGTTGGCCGCTTCTGACCAGCGTCACCGCTCGTACTTCCTCGCAAGATATGATCAAAGATGCCAAACTTCACGTACCTCTGGCAAAAGTGCTCCAGTGCCGTGTTGAGAGTCGAGCTAGCGCTGTCCGTCTCCGAGGCAGTTGGGTCAGGGCTCGCAACCGTGGCCAGGCACACCTGCTTGCCCTTCTTCCGCAACGTATCGCAGATCTCCATGAGATTCCGCCTCATTTCGTGTCCAGCGGCGCCAGAACTTGTATTCACAGGCATCAGCAAGGGCGTTAGTTGACTCGAGAGCAAGGACACCACGTCAAAGCAAGAGTCTTATTGCCCACCTGATCTCCGCGGATCCGAGGATGATAATCACGATGGACGCGTCGCCCATGGCTTTCGAGGAAAACACGTTCTTGAAGTACTAACTCGTGCACAACGGGCAGCCTTCGTCAGTCAGGTCACAAGCAAGCTGCAGAACTACCCAAACAGCGATAGCTGTCACTGCCAGGGGTGCCAACACACCTTCTTCGGCGACGACATGAGCCAGTCGGCCGTCGTGGATCCAGGCACGCCCGCGTTGATGATGGCCCAGTTGTGGCGAACCTGCGGGAAGCATGGAAAAGTATCTTGTTAGAGGAGCCTGCAGTGCTGCGTCCGCGCCGTAGACGCCTATGGATAGGGGCAGAAGCGAGAGCTGCGATTGCATCCCACTTGCCTTGTCGTCGTACGCCACGATCTTCTTGAGGTGCTCGGCGATGCCGCCGCCAGCGCTGCCCACAGTGATGTAGTCCCCGATGCCTGCCGCGAAGTCATCGCCAATGACCACCACCTTGTGGAAAAACTGGCTGGTGGGCTTGAGGCCCCGCACGTGCAGGTTGTAGGCTAGGAAGTGGCAGAAACGCCACCACACGAGCGCCAGGAGCGCACGGAACGCCGCAAGCATATTGTCCTAAAAGACGACGACTGCAAACCGCGAAAGCAAATGGAGATATCTCCAAAGCCAAAACCCCGATTTTAGCGTTGTGCTACAGTAATATGACCTTTACTTAATGACTTTCAGTTGGTAAGTGATGGTCCCAACATATTTCTACCCCCGAATTGCGCACTGCTGCTTTGATCCCATGGGCAACCGTGGGCGGCGTCGAGGCGCACGCGCCACGTACCGAAGCGACCCAACGGCGCACGCGAAGAAGAAGGAGCCGACGCCGCAGTCCGAGTCGGACGACTCGCCCGGCCCGGAGGGTCGCAACCAGCCGGAGATTCTGTCGATCCGCTGGAAGAAGCCGCGAGCTGCCGTCGCGATCCAATACGCGGACGGCAGTCGCTACGAAGGCAGCGTGGACGACGAGGAGCGACGACATGGCACGGGCGTTCACATATTGAGATCAGGCAACGTCTTCGAGGGCGGCTGGGTGCACGGAGACTTCGAAGGGTGCGGACGTCGCGGCCAGATGGGCTGGGAAATGGGGCGACTAACTGTGTTGCTAACTGTGTTGCTGGCCTAGGTTTGGCATGCAGACTTTCGCCGGGACGGGGGACTGCCACGAAGGCCTGTATCGCAAGAACCACCGCCACGGAACGGGGACGTACTTGTGGGCGAATGGTGACAAGTACATCGGCAATTGGCGAGTCGGCAAGGTACTTAATTGGTCTGAAAAGTTCTTGCTACACGGGGGGTCAAGTGCTAACTTGCTGTGTATTGCACTGCTTGCAGATGCATGGCAACGGCACGTTCTTTTGGAAGAATGGTGACAGCTATGATGGTGAGGAGCAAAGATATCAAGACTTTGTCAGTGCATCCATCCTTCCGAGTAGCTGAAGTGTGTGTGCACTATGCTGCTCGTCTAGGTGGATGGAAAAGGGGGGTGATGCATGGCAAAGGCAAGAAGATTTTCTCGTCTGGAGAAATGATTGAAGGTGGATGGAGGCATAACCAGGTGAGCGGGTGGGGCATCAAGGTGTTCAGCTCCGGGGACAAGTACGAGGGTTACTTTGTCAAGGGCGAGCGCGAGGGGTTTGGCAAGTACGAATGGGTGGGTGGGGACTCCCACGAAGGCACGTGGCATCAAGGCATGATGCACGGCAAAGGCGTGTTTGCGACTGCTGGGGGGTCTCTGCACGGTACGTGGGTCAACGGACAGCTCAACAGCCAGGGTGTGCATCGCTTCCAGTGTGGAAGTGTCTACAGTGGTGAGTATAAAGCTGGTGAGCGAAATGGTGTCGGTACACTGACCTTCGCCTCGGGAGAAGTATACGAAGGCGAATGGCACAAGGACGCGATTCAGGGCTATGGATCGTGGTCTTCGCCTGACGGAAGGAAATACGTCGGTACGTGGGTTCATGGTTTCCCCTCCGGTCGAGGCATTTTCTGTCGGGAGCACGATGAAGAAGAGGGGGACGACGACGAAGGTGGGGAACTCGTCGCCGAAACCAGACCTCCGTTTCAGGTTGGAGTGTTCAAGCGTGGAAGACTTACCTGTACTACTAGCGGTAAGCACCTTTTCATCGGGCGACTCACCGCGCCGTCCTAGTGCACCACTATCATTGCGCGTCATGTAGAGTTTGAGAACGTGATGGCGTTCGTTGTACAGCAAGGGAATTCCAACTCGAATACATCATGTACTACTACGTAGTAGTTGACGAGTACGAACACAGAAGCACAGCTGAACACGCTGCAGAAACAACACGAACAGCCCAATGAACACGGATGAAAACCACGGTAATTTCGTTCGCGTAAAAGCCAGCCTGCTGCATTGAATAATAGACATACCAAGGAGAAGACCGAGTTCACGCTAACAAAAATTCCTCTAACTTTCCGCACGACGGCTGGCTGCCTGCAGGAGGGGTACACACAGTCAGGCAGACACCAGCCGCGCAGAGCCCTATCCGGTGGATCTTTCGTGGGGGGAAAAGGAGAAAAAGAGATAGCCAAACCAGTCCTCGAGAAGCCCTCTTTTGGAAGATCTCACTCATCATGTCGCTGGCGCTCAAGGGCGCGCGATTCCGGTTGGTCGCAGCGCGATCCCTTAGCCGAGGCTGGGGAAGGCACTCATGTCCGTCACGTTCGGGACGTTAGCGCCACGGCCGCCACGGCCACCGGTGCGGCCATTGCCACGAGCTCCACGGCCACCACGGCCACCGCGTCCGCCACGCGACGAGTCGAAGTCGCGCGTGAAGCGCTCCGGCTTCTCCGTGCGGAAGCCCACGTCGGTGATGACTTGTTTCTTGCGGCCCGAGGTCTTCTTGCTGTAGACCTTCTCGTACTGCGAGTCCATGAAGTCGGGGGTCTTGCCGTCCTTGGTGATCTGCACCGCGCTCGAGAACTCGTTGGCCACCTGGCGCACCTCCACCTCAGCGAAGAGCTCGCCCGAGCGAGACGACTTCTGCTTGGCCAGGTACTCGTCGAGGGTGAACTGGATTTCCTCCTCTTCCACCTCCTCAACAGCGGCCTCCTCAGTGGCGGCCTCCTCGTCCGAGGCTGGCTTGGCGGTCTCCTGGGCAGCGGCCTCAGCCAGCTGCTCGTTCGGGTCGGCTTTGTTGCCCCAGTTGCGGGCACCACCGCCCTGCTTGCTGGCCTCCTTGCCGCGGCCGGTGCCGCTGCGGCGCTCGAACTCGCGACGGGGGCCACGGTTGCCGCGGCCACGGTCGCTACGCTCGCCACGCTCACGCGGGCCACGGCCGCCCTCACGCGGGCCGCGCGACTCCTTGTTGTCGCCGGCGGGGGCCTTCTTGTTGCCGGACTTCTTGTTGCCAGCGGCGGGCTTGTTCAGAGCCACGGGAGCCGACGGGGGCGGCGTCGCCTTCTTGTTCACGCGAGGCGTGTCCTCGTCATCCGAGTCGAGGGCGGCGAAGATGTTCTGGTACTTGCTGGCCTGTGTACGCAGCGCCAACCAATCCAGTTAATTCACCCGTGCATCGCTACAAGATACGCGCCGCGCGGAGGCGACGAGGGTCAGCCAGAGGGTTCACGTTGAAGCTGCCAGGGGGGGGGGGGGGGGGGCACGGGGGGCGGGGGGGGCGGG
>JAGDFM010000003.1:265781-279993 GCA_019155715.1 Phytophthora pseudosyringae | reverse complement strand
CCCCCCCCCCCCCCCCCCCCCCCCCCCCCCCCCCCCCCCCCCCCCCCCCCCCCCCCCCCCCACGGGAGGCAGGAGGATCCTGTCCGCATTGCGAGCGTCCGCGTGCGGAAAAGATCGCGCTGGTTTCCAGCCGCAGCCCTTCTCCTGGTGGTCCCCCCTCCCCCCTGTGTCATTGTGAGCCCCTCATGCGTGGCGCGGGGCTGCTGCATCCATCACCCTAGGCGAGGAGAGAAACGTACCATGGCTGCCGGGCGAGACGGGAGTAAGATGCTGCTGATCTGGGCAAAGGGCCGAATGGAGGAGCTCCAGTAGCCAAGCGCTCGGAGGCCACAGAAAAAGCATTTCCGCTGCATGCGGTTTGGGACCGCGGTCCCGATTACTTTGCGCGGATGTATGGCCCGGATCCCGAACCGCGGCTCCGGCGGCTGAACCGGACCGTGGCAGCCTCGGACTACTTTTGGAATGGTTTTGGTCCGACTAATCGTACTTAACAGAGTAGTTCCAGACGTTTGGGGCGCCGCTGCGATAACTCACAACCGCACGCAGTTGGTATTCACTGTGAGAGCCGCAGCCCAATTTGGTTCTGGCTTGCTATAGGCCTGGTATAGGCCAGCAGCCGTAGCGACGAGCAAGTTGCTCCTGACAATCCACTGTCGCTCTAGAAGGGAGCAGGCTACCAGCCTGGTAGCTTGCTCTCTTCCACCCACCAGGGTAGTCAACGCTCCGTGATATGAAGCCACGCGCTGCGACGCCGACGCCGACGCCGATATCTTTTGTTGCAGAGCTGGTCATCCAGCAGCCGAGATCGTTGAGGACTCCACCGAGAATCACGCCTGTCGAATATCGAAAGAGACTTTCTCCTCTACTGAACCTGCCCGGCCAAGAGCTCCGACGCGGCTCCGGCTTTCCTCGGGACATTTTTTCGAGCCTGCAGTGGGGGTTGGATAGCCCCCCACGAGCAATGCTTGGGCTGGAAGCCCAAAGCGCCGACGAAAGTGGCCGTCGCGGGCTGCTGCGCCTCTGATGATAATATCAAAATAGTGTGAGTGAGGACACCTCGGATGCCGATGGGCCGACACTCACGCTCCAAATAAAAAAGCCGGAGAGTCAGAGGCTCGGCAAGTAGTGCTAGCTCGCTGCTGTAAAAAGCGTCGCCGAAGACGCGAGTTTCTATGGCCGCCCGCGTTGGAACGCCCGTCGCGGCGGGGACAAGCCAGCGGAGGCATCATAGCGCGCGTTACTTCAGCGCTGCCAACGACGGCGACAGTCAAAACGATCGCGTCGGGCTGGTGCAGCCAGCAAAGACCAACTCGGCCAAAAGGGGGGCATTTCTATCCCGCGCAGCAGCAGCTCTGCCGACGATTTCCAGGCGAGCAAGTGCCGTCTTGCCTGCTGGACGAGCCGACGACCCCAGCACAGCGCCGGGGCGGTCACTCCTAGAGCTACTCCTTATTAGCAGTACGGTCAGACAGGGCGCGTCCGCTGCCCTAACACCCGAACTTGCCGTTGCCCTTACAAAAAGGTGTTCTGGTACTCACACTCGGCTATTCCTCTGCAGCCTAAGAACGCTACGCTTTCGGTCTCCACAGGCGCCCGCGCCCCCGACTGCCAGTCCCGATGCCGCTGCACCCGTCGGTGTTCGACCCAAGCGGCAGCCGCAGCGCGAACCTCGGCGGCTCGCGGCTCAACGTGCAGCTCCCCATCAGCGAAGGGGCCGAGATGGAGCGCCCGGAGCTCGTCAAGTGCCCGGAGCTGCTGCTCACGGGGCTGGAGATCGAGAAGCGCACGCCGCTGCGCATCCTGCACAAGAAGGGCCGCCGCTTCGAGTCGCCCTGGGAGCCCTTCTTCGTGGGCGTCTACGCGCACACGCTCTTCTACTACGCCAACCTGGGCGAGTGGCCGCGCGGCGTCGTGCCGCTGGCGGACGCCGAGGTGAAGCCCGTCGACCGCATCTTCCGCCACGGAGACGCGGCCAACGGCGGCGAGGACTGCGGCCCGTGCTGGAAGGTCACGTCCAGCTGCGGCCGCGTACTGCTCTTCCGCGCGCCGTCGCACGACGCGCGCGTGGAGTGGATGGACCAGCTGCGGCAGGCGGCCGGGACCGCCAGGACGAACAGCATGGACGGCAAGGCCGCGCTCGCGCTCGCGAGGAGGCTGTCGAGCTCGTCCAGCTCGGCGTCGTCGGCGTCCGCTTCGTCGACGGCGATCCTGCAGTCACCGCGACATCGGAGGAGGAAACTCGCATCAGAAGACGAGTCGGAGCAGACGGAGATGCTGCGCGATGCGCTGCGCGTGGTGGAGAAGCAGCGGAAAGAGATCGAGGAGCTTCGGGAGCGTCTGGGGAGCGTGGAGGAGGTGACGGTTAAAGAGCTGGAAACGCGAGCAGAAGGGCGTGAACGGGGTGAGCAGTGTGGGCTGCAAGAGCAAGATGGAAGAGAAAGCGAAGCCGAGGTGGGGCAGGGAGGCGAACGAGCAGCTGAAGAGGAGGAGCAGGCTGAGGGAGGCGCTGCAGATGAAGAGGAACTTGATCTGGATACGATGCTGGACGAGGCTGCTATCGAGATATGCAAGGTGGCACGAGGATCGGCCATCTCTGATGTGCTGTCAGAAGATGATGACACGCCGAGCACTGAAGAAGAAGATAACGGTGACGACGACGGTGAAGAAAATGCTGGTGTGCTCAATGGCAAGCAAGAAGGGGAACGGGAAAATATTCAGAGTCTGAGCCTAGTGGCTGAGGCAACGGAGACGTTCTCGAACCACGAGGACGAGCAGGGTGCTGAAGTCGACCAAGAGGAAGCAGACATCGAGACGGATGTCTCTAGTCTTTCCGAGGTGCTGTCACCTTCGAAGGAGGAGTCTGTCCCTGTCGGAGTATCTCGTACGCAGGAGGCTACGACGGCATCTGTACTTCCTAACGAGGAGGCTGGGTCAACGTCAGTAGCATCTGTAGAGGAGCCTGCGTCTGCTGACCCTCCTGCGTCTGCAACATCGATGAACAGCTGTGATGCAGCGGAGAATGACTCTATCCAGCAACAAGCAGCAGAGCTGGCAGAAATGGCGCGAAACTTGAACAAGGATGACCTCACAGACTCGTCATCAACACGTGAAAGCAGTGAGGACGGCTCTCTTACATCCAGTTTCAAGGGGTCATACAGTGGTGCTGGTATCTTTGATTCGGGTGCTAGCGCGGGAAATGATTTTTTGCAGCAGCAAGCGATGGAGCTTGCCGAGATCGCCCGCAATTTGCAGTCTACGTACCGTGAAGATCCCCAGTCATCGAAGGTAATTTGCTGCGTTTGTCAATGCCTGGCCTCATCATTTCATCGTCAATTCTTATTTGTATGCACCGTTTGGTGACGTTTTTGACCAGGCTCCATTAAAAACAGCCTTAAGTTCGTCATCTCTTCTCGGATCTCATTCTTCCTTTTCGGGTATGTTAAGACACATGCTACAAAGTTGACGCAGATTGACTCTAATGTGTTTGTTTTTGTGTACATGTGCAGACGTCACCGACTTCGGCCTGAATCAAATCAACTCGAACGACAGCAACGATAGCATTTTCTCCATCACGCAGGATGACCTTTTCTATGACGACGATGAGGAAGGCGAGATCGAGCGCCTCTCGGAATTCGAAGCGGTAAGCAATGTGGCATTATGCTTTTTTCGAGCTGTTTCAAGTTCTTATAATCTGTTATTTTGCAGTCGGACAGTCAGTTCTTGGAGGCAAGTGGCTTCCTCGACTCGATCCACCAGGTCATGAAGGACTTCATTGTTTCCTCCCAGCCGGATCAGTCTCGCCAGCCAGACCAGTTAGTAATCAGCGATGAAATAATTGCCGAGATTCGTCAAGGAATTGACGCCGAGCCATCGAAGGAAGTGGATGATCTCGTGGAGGCTCACAGGCAGCGTGCTTTGCGAGAGGACTCTCCTGTTGCCAGCAGCACAAGCCCAAGGATACGCAGTCTTTTCTCTCATGCTAGATCAGCACGCGACTTCTTCAATGGAGACGTTGAGGTGTCAGCACGAGCTCACTTGCCGCTAGCTCCGAAGGACCTCCCATCACTGGTGATCGAAGACACGATGTCGGTTGTGGCATCAATTCTTCAAAGCGCGGGCCGAGAAGACAAAATGCTGCTGCTTGCTCCCTTCCTTCGGGTGTTTGGGAGTCGCAATCGCCTCAGTCATCTTATCCGCTGGGTCATCGAGATTGAAGTCGCGTCGGTCATCAACGTAGCAACTCTCTTCCGCTCGGACGACTATGCGAGCAGATTGGTTTCCACATACAGCAAAGCGATCGGGTCAAAGTTCATCCGTGTGGCTCTGTCGGATCCTATCCGCCAGATATTTAAGTTGAAGATCGCAGACATGGAACTTAACCCACACAAGGAAGAATCACTGCAGGACGAGGCTCAAGCTGATACCAACGCTGCCAACCTGATGCGGACGTGTCAAAACATCATTGACTCGATCATGAAAAACACTCATTGCGTACGTACTTCACACAGTTATAGTGTGACGTGGATTTTGAAGCTAACTCGGTGTTGCTTACATACATACAGATCCCATCGTCTTATTTCCACATTTGCTCGCACCTGAACTCGAAGGTCATCAGCCGCTTCGATGGTTCAAAGGAGGGTGTTGAGGCAGAGGACGCATCGACGTTGACTCGGGTACGTGTCGTTGCTGGATGCTTGGGGTTGACTTTGTTTATCAAATCTAATTCATGGTTGCTATCCTATGTACAATTTACAGTCTGTGATCGGTGGATTCCTTTTCCTTCGTTTCGTATGCCCAGCCATCACTACCCCGCATGCGTACGGTCTAACGAAGCAGCTTCCACCTCCTGAGACGCGCCGGGTCCTTGTGCTCGTCACGAAGCTTCTGTTCAAAACAGCAACCGGCGTGAAGTTTGGAGACCGAGAGCCCCAATTCAAGTATGTGCGGTTTCCCAATGATTTGTTTCGATATTGTCACTTTCTAATTCCTGCTTGTGAAGGGTTCTCAATCCTTTTATCGAGAAAAACTCCCCTGCAATTCAGCAGCTCTTCGCCAACCTGGCCATGTCGCCAAGCCAAGATATTGACGAGTGCTTCGCTTCGGACAGCCGCAAGATCTACTCCAACGTGTCCTCGTCGCAATTGGTCGAGGATATCGAGACCATTCGGTCTATCTCTGAGAAAAACTTGGATGAGATTGGGAAGAAGTTGGAGGACTGTGAGTGCGCGCTCGAGGTGGCTGAGAATTTCAAGACGGCTGTGTTGTACAACGCCGACTCCTTCCAGAAAAGCTCACTGACGAAGAAGTTGAGCGCCAACATGAAGTTCCTCAGCGGCTTTGGTAAGAAGCCCAGATCTAGGAAGCAGTCTGACCAGTGATCCGGACAACCGTGTACGTGTTGAGGCAAGGCCAAGACTGCAGACGAGAAGCCAGCCCCGTGCGTGTTGTTCGGCATCGTTATTATGCGAGCAGCACACCCACTCTCTATGCAAGACCCCAGTAGTCCCTCATCGTCAGGGCTCTGTGTGTATTACTTCAGCGAAGTATGATGTATGTGTTCGTAGCGTATTCGCCACCAAAGGTGGCAAACAGTCAAGAAGCATTTAGCTTCGCTCTTGTGTAGACAACTGGAAATGAAATGCATGCATCAAACGAGGTGGTTCCTTCTTCAAAATGATTGCCAAAAGGCAAATGGCCCCAAGAGCTCCTTCCTCTACCTACACGATCGTCTAACAATTCTATACCTACACAGGAGCGTGAGGCCCGTTAGCGGCGGTGCCGTTGCTGGGTGCAGCTGGAGTGTTCTGGGTCGGGAGGTTGAAGGGGCTCGCGTTCGACGAGATGGCCGAGAAATCGTTCGTGGAGAAGGCACGGCGCGTGCGCGATAGTGACGGGTTCATGCCCGCCTCGGCAAGCTTCTGCTCTTCCTGCTGCTGCTTGCGTTGTACGACCTTCCGCTCCTCCTCCGACATGATGGCCTGCAAGCGGCTCGACGAGTCCTGCAGCGCGCTCAGCTCCGACTCCGACATGTTCCTCAGCACCGCATTGAGCGTGTTGTCACTCATGGCGTGCATAAGGTCTTCTTTCTTTCCAGGCTTTGTGGCGCGCATGTCCGTATCGCTGCCACTGGCAGTCAGAACGTTAATAAACCGCTGTTGCTCGACGATGATGGAGCGCATCTGCTGCACCGACAGGTCGTCGTCGCGGTCATCGTTGCTTGAGTTGGCACGAAGAATATCCTCGATCACCACACCGCGACTCAAAGCGTTGTTGTATAGCAGCCACGTCTGGATCTTGCCGGGGACGTAGAGCGCCGCGAGCAACAGGATGAGACTCAGCGAAACCAGACCCAGCACGGCGTCATGCACGAAGTACAGGGTGCCCACAAAGCGAGAGTTGCTGCCTAGGAGCACAAGCGCCCAGCAGCCTACAGCCGCCGCAAGGTATCCCATACTCAGCAGGCACTGCCACATACCGTCCACAAAAACGAAGGCGAGGATGAGACCAGCGCCCAGCACAAGCACCAAAAGGAGCTTCAAGAAGCGAACAAGTCCATTCTCGCCGTAGGAACGCGACGAGCTGAAGAAGACAGCTTCAGCGCTCAGGTAGACCGCAGCCATAGAGCAGCAGATAACCAACGGAAGCCACGTGGACTCCGTCAGGATCGAATGGTAATCGTCACTCGTCGAAGATATGGAGATCGCGATCAACGCGAACAATCCACCCTTGAGCGAAACGCACGCCTTAGACCACGGACGCAGTGTCGAGAAGTAAGCGTTCTCCTCCTTAAACCACGCTTCCCATGACTGGTCCGGATTGCCACCGTCACCACGCATCCACTTGAACCACAACCGGAAGTCCTCCATCACATCAGACCACTCAAACGACAGCGGGTTGAACCAGAAAGGTGACCAGTACCATGATATGAACACAAGCCATAGCGACCACGTCATGAAGAAGTACTGGTAGCCGACCGTGAACTTGTAGTAACTAATAAGGCCAATGGCGATCTCCACAGCAGCGTACAGGTGGCTGCTAGCGTAGAAACGGTAGAGCTCGTCGAAAGACGAGTGCTTCGTCACGAAACCACGACCGGTCGCACGGTACTTGGCGCCACCAGCAAGAATCGTCTGGCCGAAGTAGAACCACTTCGTGCCAATGTGAAACAGGAAGTACAGCGGACCACCCGTTACGAAAAGAACGAGGATTTCGCTCAATGCAGCCTTAAAGCCACGCTCGACTGAAATCGTCGCCAGGAGCGGCGCAGTCGTGAAGAACGCCACCGATCCCAGCATCAACTGCAACTTGCTTAGCAACACTGGTTCACGGCCGCCAACACCCTCCAACGAAAGCAACGCGCGCAGCAGGTTGCAGTACAGCAGAATATACACAGTCCAGATGATGATACATGTCGACATGTAAAAGCCCACGTGGTTGTAGTAGAATGATAGCAGCTTGAAGAAGTCCAGACGCTGACTAATACGATACACATCACGTGACAGCGACTGTTCCGCAGCACCCTGAGCCAGCTTTGCCTCGAACTTGTAGATCTGCTGCATACCAACATCACGTCCTTTGCCACACTTCGTGTACTCCGGGAAGGTCACGGATCCACCACGCATGCAGTTATTGTAGCCAGCGAAGATATCTTCGCTGAGGTTGATACCCTTGCTGGCCTTGCTGATGCCACCACGCGTAATGAAGAAAAGCTTGTTGAACACATCGGGGTGACCATAGTGTAGACGCATACGCAGCGGACGCGCCAGTGTACGCTGACTCAGTGTAACGAAGGATGTCTCCTGTAGTGCCATGTAGTTTGCCAGTGAACTCACGCTGCCCGTGAAAATGTGTTCCGGAATACCCACGATCGTGTACGGCCGGTCAGCCGTACCCTTGTCGAACTCTTCGAGCAGGTTTCGCATCTTCAATCCCTCCTCGAGATATCCATCCTGGTTCATGTCGATTGTCTGCAGATTTTCGCCACGAGTAAACACTATGGCGGAGTTCTGGTTCTCAGGCTTACCCTCGCCCAAGATAGGATTGCCGGGTAGACGCACACGGTAGATCTCATGCACCGACCCAAGGTCCTCACCACCCTTGATGAGCACTGAGAAGTACGTTTGCTCCTTCTGGTAGTTCACGCGTACCTCATCGATGTAAGCGACGCGTAGGTTCGGGAATCGGTGCAGCAAAAACTCTATATCGCTTGCCTTCGGGTCGTTGTTCTTCTTCTGGCGTCCATAGATTTGACAAGCCACGACGTACGTGAACTTCGTGTTGATCAGCTCCTCAAGCTTCTGCTGCGGAACTTGCTCGATCTCAGCGAGCAGGCGGATAGCCGCTTCGCCGTACATCATACCCTGCACCGTACGCGAAAGGGTCTGCCCACGCAGAGAAGCCCACATACGCAATTCGATAGCAGTTTCCGGGTCCTTCCAGATATTCTTCTTCGGCTTCACTCGCTCCAAGAAGTTCTCCCAGTCTCGCTTGTACAGCGTCTGCAAGAATAGCAGCGTGTGCACGTCCAGGCCGTCCTGTTTGCTTTCCAGATCTTTTCTGGAATACAGGACGTCTTCGGCATAGAACGGGGTCATGACGCTCCACGACTTCATTTCCTCGAGCAACGGCGCCAGCGGCATGTCCATGAACAGCGAGTTCACGAAGAACAGCAAGCGGCGACGAGCGTCGTACGACTGGGGCTCCGCGTCAATCTTCTGCAAAGTCAAAAGTCCATGCAGGTGCGACAGCACCACATCTGTGTGGCTCTCAAACGCTGTCAGCGTGATCTGTTCTCCTGTGTAGTTGTCGTCCCACATGAAACCACGTTCTTGCGTAAGGATCCACGTCAATCGGTCGGAAATGCCCTTGCTTTCGGTGTACACTGGGTCTTGCTCGTGGACATGAGCCAGAATCTCCTTTCCTAGGTTCAGGAAGGTACGCACACGCTCACGAATCTGCATGATGTGAGCACTCGGAATGGAGTGTGTGGCCTTGCCATTGTTAAGAGCGGGCTTGTGCGTCTGCTGCTGCATGCGAGCAATACGTGCAACGCCAGAACCACGGCTGCGACGAGGAGGCTCGAGACCCAGCGACGAAAGACCCGTCGTACTGGCAGACTTCGTGAGGCCGGACGGCGCAGGACGGTACGAGCTCGACTGTTGCGGGAACTCAAACGACGTGTAATCCGACGGATCCTTGCGCACAGGGATAACCTTGGCGTTATTCTTCCAGCCACGGGCATTGGACTTCAGCAGCGACACCAAGCCTGCCAAAGCGCGGCCACACGGAGCCACCTTCTGCAGGTTGAGCGCACGGAACACACCACGCGCTGCCCACGAGTTGAGCACGCTCGTGATGTACTTCACATCATTCGCGTGGCACGGACCAAGCACGTTGACAAGTACCCAATTCGCCAGTTCCCATATTTCTTCAAGGGACTCCTCCACCATCGGGCTTTCACTGAGAATTTCCAACAGCTTGTCTTGCAGCACGCGCTCCGACACCTTGCCGTCGTTGGACGAGTAAATATCAAGAATGTTTGACGTGAAGTTCTCAAAGCAGCCAGCCAACTGGAACTGCGGCAGGTAAATTTCACGTTGGTAGCCATCGAGGCGGTGGAAATGAAGCAGAGCCTTCTCTTTGTTCGAGATCAAATCGTCCGCGCGCATGCTATCAATGATCGTGTCCCACGCCACAGAGAACGAAAACCACTTGCGGCGACGAGCTGCTTGCCGCTCCATAGGGGTCTGTTTGCGACGCGAGAAAGACAACAGCGGCGTTTCGTCATCGTGCACGGAAGTACGGCGCTGGGACAGAATTCGAGCCGTCGGATCCGCACCACCCGCAACGCGGTCGAGCACCTCATGACCTAAAGCCGTCGAGCCATACGACATGCCAGTACTTTCCAAGATTTGAAGCCCAGTCTTGGAGTTGCGGGCGATCACCTTAGCATTGAACGCATCAACAGCGCGGCTGAATGATGAGCGAACGCGGCTGAAGTTGCGAATCTCACCGATGTGCGAAGAGAAGCCCACGAATGTACCCGTGAACGCCATCCAGATCGAGTTCCAGATCGTAATGTCAACGCAGAACACCAAGAAGAATGGTATCCAGTTCACCAAGATGAGGCACACCGTCGTGATCACGCTCACGTTGTTCTCCACATGGTCAGCATACAGCAAAAAGCTGGGTATCACAAGCGGGGAAATCTCAAACTTGTAGCTGAAGTACAGCTTCCAAGCCAACTGAGAGGTCCAAAAGAACTGGTAGCCCACGCTCATCGACTCCGGGTCCAGTACGTTATCACCCACGTACAGACGGTTCATCGGGCTTACGATATCACGGATGAATGCAATAGGGACGAACTTCGTGCGCCGCGTCCAGTTGGTAAGACCAGGCATTACCTGCATGACGCAGTTAATCAGGCCTGGTACGTGGAATAGCACCACGGCGATGTAGTACGACTGCCACCACACACCACCATACGCCCACGCGTACCAGTATAGCATCGTAGATACCACCACAATAACCAGGTGCAAAAGCACACGCACAACATTACGCGCCGTCGAGAACGCCTTCTGGTGCACATGGTACACAGCGAAGATGTCGAGTCCGTCACCGAGAATATCGAGCAAGAAGGGAGTGATTAGCGTGCTCGAGATAATCCTGCACGAGTCCTGGAAGTTCATTTCTTGCTCATTCGTGAACGCAAGCATTGCCAAGAACTGAAATGAAATCACGTGGAAGTTGAAGATGCGGTTGAACGCGCGCAGCGGCAGCAGCCACGTCCGTTTCTCCACGAATGTCTTTGCTGACTCGGTGAATCCCTCAGCAATACTTTTGCGCTTGTCGAAGAAGTTGGAGTTCTTTGCACCACCGTTGAGTCCACCTCGGCCGCTGAGGCCTCCCAGACCACCCAGACCTTGGCGTTGCTGTTTCTTCTGCTGGTAGATCATGGACGGGTTGGGCGACGTAACATCAATGACCTCTTCGTGCTTGTAATCGTACTTTAGGCACGCCTTCGTCCAGAAGAACTCGTTAAAGTCATCGTAGTTGTGACGATCTTCGTGGTCGTGCTTCGAGGTCATCTCAGCCTTCAGCAAACCGTAGACAGGCGTCACCACCGTGTCCAAGAAGTATCCAGCCTCACGCTCTGAGTGACGAACTGACGGGAACTCCTCTTTCATCTTGTGGAAAAGGAAGCACAGAAACTCAGGAGAGTGACGCAGGTTGCTGGCCTCCCCCCAGATGAAAAAGAACAGGCACAAGTCCACAGAGATCTCGTCCACGCTCGTGAGACCACCCTGAGGTGCTCGCTGCTCACTCCAGTGCAAAGGCTGGATCTCGAGTTTAGAGCACCACTTGCTGTAGTTGGAGAAAACCAAATCGTGCAGTTTGCGATACGGGTTACCACCCTTACGCGTGTTGTTCGTAAGAAGCACCACAATGTGCTCCGTCTGGTTGCGGAAATTGTCTAGCTGGAAGCCAAACGAGCGCTGCACGTTCACAGCAATCCGGAAAATGGTACTAAACTGCTGCATGTTGTGCGGCAGCTTGACCGGCGAGAAGAAGTTCACCATGTTCTTCTCCATTCCCGACACCTCATCATCGGGTCTCCACGACCGAGCATCAGAACTTGCAGACACTGGCGGGAACTTGGCCTTGCGCGCACTAATAGTGTGGTTGCGTAGCGTCACACCACGCAGACGGAGGTACTCGTACGTAGTACTGACGGCACTGAGCACGACAAGCAGAACATACATCGCCAGGCAGTGTTCCGAGCAGAAGCCGACGTGGTCGCTGTTGTCACCGTTAAAGATGAAACCAGCCAAGCCCCACGCGTTCTCGGCAATGTCACCTTCGCTCACCCACAACGACACCGACAGCACAAATGCCAAACTGCCGAGCCAAGACGTCGACAGGATCACAACGTGCTTAGTGTCGATCTGTGGGGCACATCCCAGCGCGATACCCACACCGACCAGCACTGCAGTAATCACGCGTGCAGACAGCAGCGGTACGAATTGGCTAATCATCACACCGCCATACAGTCCAAGCATGGCACCCAAAGAAACTGGGTAGACCAAACAGCATAGGCCGCCTAGCACCAAACCACCCAGACACGCAAGCGCAGTCTGGATCCAAACAAAGTCATCGGGAGCGCTCGCACTAAGAGCTCCGTAAAACGATGCAGTCATCCACAGCGAACTGGCGTACGCCGACATCATCTTCGGGTGAGACGTGCCGCGGAACGCCATGAAGAGGCCCACTGACGCATTAATCACCGCAAACAGTTGCAAAAGGCCGATATCGACGCGCAGCGAAACGTACCACGGGAGACCGTATTCCACCGGGTGAGCGTAGATCCACTCAGTCGTCGGATACGCTTCGGGGTTGCAACCCACCGATGTGTATCGGTTCGGGTTGCCCTGGTAGACGCGTACGTAGTTGATCGTGAAGTTAGAAGGCCACAGCGAGTTACAAATCTGGCCGTCGCACGGCGGCGAGAACTTTTCAGAGACGGCCGTACTCAGAATGAGATAACTGGGCTCCACTGGGATCAGGCGGGGAGGGACAGTGCCCACCCATTTGTTCAGCGCTGAGCCAGGGATCTCGAACAGGAAGTTGTTGTCCATCCACCAGCGAATGTAACCCTCCGGACCGGGCGACCAGTCCAGGCGGTATGTGTGATATGCCTTGAACGAGTCAGTTTGAAGCTGCGTCAGCGCTGAGATGGAGTCGAGACCCATCTCACCGTAGTAGTCGCTGTTAATGCGCGTGAAGTCGCCGAACTTGAGCCCCTGGTACCATTGGCCAGGACCAGGCAGGGTCATGGAACCTGGACGCATGTCGTCGTACAGACTGGGACGGATCTGCAGCGACGTGGAAATGAACGCCGGCTCGTCGCGAGCACGAATCTGCGCTTCAATCACATCGATTTCCGTGGCACCACGGCCCTGGAAGGGGTTCATGCCGTACATCTCCGGGTACGAAGCCTTGTCGTGCTTGTTGGTTAGGTTACCGCAGGCGTTGATCTTTTGCTTGACCTTCTCGACCTTTTCCACGTAGGGGGCGCAAACGTCGAAGCTCCAAGGCCACGTGCCATCCTGGGAGCGCAGGAACGGCGCGCGGCCAATGTTGCCCATGATCCAGATAGCGGGCCACGTGCCGGGGATGCCCCACTTGCCGGGCAGGACGGCCTGGACCTCCACGTAGCCGCCGGTGTAGCAGAACTTGTTCCACGTCTGCACGCTGCCGCTGACGTACTTGGCGCCGCGGTAGCGCTTCTTGGGCTTGGACGTGGTGATGATGAGGTTTCCCTTGTCGATCTGCACGGCCTGGGGCAGGAAGTAGTGCTGGCCCATGTTGGTGGTATCGCGGATGTCGATGGCCGTCCACTTGGGGTCGAAGCCGGCCTCGAACGTGCGCTTGGAGTTGTTGAACTCGTCCGAGAAGATGAGCTTGTACTCGTTGTTGAAGCTGGAGTTGCCGCCGAAGTCGAAGGCGCCCTTGGGGACCGATATGTTGTAGAACTTGGGGTCCGTGTCCGGGTCGATCCACCGCTTCTGGAAGGCCGTGAAGTTGTGGCGGGCGCGGTCCAGCGCGTTCGTGATGGGCATGAGCGCCTCGCACGTGGCCGACAGCAGCGCCGCTGCTGCCAGCAGCAGCAGCAGCGGCGTCAGTTGCGTCCGATGGCGCGCCATGGCGGGCGGGCTATTCCGGGGACTTCTCTCTCGAGGGGCAGCGCCGGCCTGCAGCAAAATGCGGAATGAGGCTCGCGCAGATCTTCCGCATCGGCCGGTGGACGGCTGTGTCTGGTTTCACATAGAGGCTGCGTGTCGGATCCGGACCCGGGCCGGGTCGGCGAGAGCTGCATACTGGGTGCAAGTGACTTCCGGCCCGCTCGCGCTGGACAATTTCGAAGGTGGGAACGTGGTAACTCCAGCTGACTCGGGCTCCGCTTGCGCCACCAATTTACGCGCGAGAGAGGCTTGGTTGGTCTCACTACGGGGCCCAAGCACCAAGCAACCGACCTGCTGGATACCGCCCCGCGCTCCCTTCTTTCATCCCTCGCGCGGGGTCAAGAGCTGGCGCCACCGCGGAGTCAACGTCGGCGCGAATGTCACACTCCGAGCCTTTGCTGGCTGCCCTGAGGGCGGGGGGGGGGGGGGGGGGGGGGGGGGGGGGGGGGGGGGGGGGGGGGGGGGGGGGG
>JAGDFM010000003.1:148365-265771 GCA_019155715.1 Phytophthora pseudosyringae | reverse complement strand
ATGGCACCCCCCGAGCCCTTGCTGGCTGCCCTGCGACCCCCCCCCCCAGCGACTCCATCCCGAAGTCTTCGCCGCCAGCGTCGCGGTGAAGAGGAAACGATCCCTGATTTACTGCCGCCGCCGGGATTGGCGCCCACGACTCATGCGCCTATTAATACACTGCAGTCTGCGGCTCTCTATGGCCAAACGCTGCGAGCCTCAAGGATCGGTCCGCCACCAGCCGTGCTGCTTGGTGGCCCCAGTAAGTTATAGAGGATACTGGCAGTAACTTGGCCAGTTGGGGCTCGCTGTAGTAGCAGAGATCGGGCTGCTTGTTGCAGTTGGGCTTCAAATCGCGAGATAGGTAGCCACCGGCCTCCAGAGACGCTGCACCAGCCATCCTGCTGATGTTTTCCAAGCACCGCTGCGGCACAGCGATGTGGAACACGGCGAGCCCCAATCGGCACAAAGCTTCGCCTCGCCAGGGCCAGTCTCCTCAATGCGGATACGGGTATCTTGCAACGTTGCCTGGCGTGATTCGGCCACGTACGACGCGGCGCCTGCTGATTATTAATATCAGAGGTTGCATTTCACGCTTGACACGCACGGTGTGGTGCACAAAATTCGAACCCCTCGAATGTAAGAAACGGTCCATCGCCCTTGATTGTAAGATCCCAGCTGTTGTCAACACGTTTACCTTGACCGCGCCACTGGGGCCGCCAGTGGCGCCACGGCCGGATTCACGCGAGCAAGAGTCGTCACAAACGTCAGGGCTCTGACGACCAGACGGGCCCAGCGCAGGCGTCGACGAGCTGCACCACTGTGGTGTACTAGAGAGAGAGGAGCAGATTGTCTATTTACATGTTATGTGCAAGATATCTGAAATTTCCTGAGCCAGGATATAAGCGCCGGCGACTTCCATTCCGGTGGCCTTTCGTGGCTGGTTCCCACCCTTGGTGGGATCCCTCTTGGTTCCTGTTGAAGGAATTCGAGGCATGCATGCAGTCGAGCTCCTTGAATCTTCTTCTCGGGCCGTCTGTGCTCTTGTTTCGCTAGTGCTCGGATCTGGCGGGCTGTCCTCCAGAAGGTATGGGTACTGGCCTCGACCGACAGTCGATATACGACATCGTTTCTCGTCATCCATAAGTGCGTTTGACAGACTGTGCAGCCTATAAACCACACGCGGTTCCGTCCCCAACGAAGTCATCTTCATCTTCCGGATACCGCTCTTGAATTCCCTGCCGGCGCGTTCTCGATATCGGCGGGGGATCCACTGCGGTGTACTACTAGTAGTAGCCTACAGTGAGTCAGATTCGGAAGCCGTTTTCCGCATCCAGACAATTGGAGTTGTGTTGTGAGTTGGTGCCTTTTCAAAAGTCATCTCGGAGCGTTAGTCACCGGCACAGTGAGGATCCTTCGTAGACGGTCCGGTGGTCCTACTTGCAGGCAGGCGGACGAAACGTAAAAGAACGACGGGCTCCGTGCAAGAAGTTATTGCCAAGAACCCGCCTCGAAAGAAGGATTTAACAGCCCTGTTTCACCGAATTGCGAACTATACATGCACCTGCGGAGCTCGGCGTCTTCCTTCGCTTGTTAACTCCCACCCTGGACATGCTTGCTAAATGGCGGCGGCGAGAGACCGCTTCGCGGCTGCGGTTTCTAATACGAGATGTGTACTTTGTTGCGAACGGTGGAGAACTGATCCCCATGGTCGGCGCTGTGGTGAGCTAAGTGCTGTGTGGATGCATGTGTGGGTTGTTCGTCCCGTGAAGGCTGATGAGGCTGGAGGTTTTCCCACGTGGTGGAATTTATCCTTACGAAGTTTGACCATCACATACGTGACAGTTAGGATATGGGAAGAGGAGAAATATGAGCTGTAAGCTGGAAAGAGATTAAATCCGAGTACCAGAGGCCGAAACCAGAGTACTACCGCGGGGAACCGCGGTATTACCTAAAAAGGGACGAGTATCGAGTACATTTCGATACGGTATGGCAGAACGCCGAGTGCACAACAGGGAAACCTAAGTATAAAGAGGCCTCAGAGAGACCGTTTGCAACCGAAGCGAAGCGGAGGTCTGCAATGGTCGGCGCGTGGGCCGGAGTAGTTGCCCTTACAAGGAGGTGTTATCTATTTACCGACGCCTTGCCCGCCATGAGCGAAGCGAAATTGGCGGTGCAAACGAGGAGCTCACGAGTCATCGTCTAACCCATGTACTCGGCGTTCTGCCATTTCAGCAAAACCTGTCAAAACGGGTCGTGTACTCGATTTTCGGCTTCCAGTATGCGGAATTAGTCCGCATGCGCTGTGAGCTCACTTCACAAATACACGAGTACCTAACAGGTGGCTGTTGCTGCCTGGCTAATCGCCAACTTACCTTGGTGAAGGGCTTCCTCTCTGCGTTACCTGAACAAGAAGGCGGCACTCCGCTTCATACTTCATTTCACGAAGGTGCTGGTGCAACCAGCTTTCAGTCCAGGCAGCCTTACTGGTACAATACCGGTATCATATTGTATCTTCAGTTTGCCCTTGTTGACCTACTTTATACGTCCACCACACCAGATGAGACGTGTCGGTACCACCGAAATATGTAGCAAACACCATGTCATGTGTTCCACACCACACCGTCGACGTCGCTCTCCACCACACACGCACTTCGGTTCGGCAACCTCGCGTATCAACCGCTTGAACTTGCTCGACATCATGTGGCTCCGCCGGTCCTGCCTGCCTGCCCTGGCGCGCGCGCACTCGGCCCAGCGCTCGATCCTGCAGCGCAACGCGCCCGTGCTCGCGCGTGCCTTCTCCACGGACTACTCGTCCGTCACGGCCAAGAACATCCGCAACGTGGCCATCGTGGCGCACGTCGATCACGGCAAGACCACGCTGGTCGACCAGCTGCTCAAGCACGGCGGTAACCAGCTCTCTGAGGAGCGCGTTATGGACTCTATCGACCTAGAGCGCGAGCGTGGCATCACCATCATGTCCAAGTGCACGCGCGTCGAGTACAACGGCCACGTGCTCAACATCGTCGACACACCCGGTCACGCTGACTTCGGTGGCGAGGTGGAGCGCATCTTGAGTATGGTGGACGGCGTTGTGCTGGTCGTGGATGCCACGGAGGGACCCATGTCCCAGACCAAGTTCGTACTGACCAAGGCGCTGCACCGTGGACTGAAACCCCTCGTGGTCGTCAACAAGGTCGACCGCGACACCAGCCGCCTGGACGGCTCGGTGGAGAACGAGCTCTTCGACATGTTCGTGGCGCTTGATGCTGACGACGACCAGCTGGAGTTCCCCGTGCTGTATGCGTCTGCCAAGCAGGGATGGGCTGTGCACGACCTGGACAACAAGGACGAGCTGCGTAACAGCATGATGCCGCTGCTGGACGAGATCACCCGCTACGTGCCTTCCCCGGAGGCCAACGACGACCAGCCGTTTACTATGGCTGTTACCATGATTGGTCACGACCCGTACGTTGGCCGTCTGGCCACTGGCCGCGTCCACGCCGGAACTGTCAAGGTGCGTGTGCTCAGCTTTCGCTGGTACTCTTATTGTGCGAGGATTTTGTACTGACTTTAACGTTTTGGGTATGCTTACTTGGCGAATGATACGGAGTAGATTGGCGACTCGATCCAGGTGATGAACCGTGAGAGCAAGAAGCTGGAGACTGGTCGTGTTACGAAGATGTTTGTTACCCGTGGTGTTGCGAAGTCGGAGATCACTTCGGCTACTGCTGGTACGTTTCTAAGCTTGGCGTGCTAATTCGAAAGGAGGACGGTATCTTACCTGCGATGCTATATCCTTACGTTTGGCATATTATAACAGGCGACATCATCACCATCGCTGGTGTGAACGCGTACGTGTCAGACACCATTGCTGATGTCGCCGTGACGGAGCCCATTCCGTCTCCCCAGCTGGACCCTCCCACGATTTCCATGACGTTTAGCGTGAACGATGCTCCGACCGCAGGCAAGGATGGCAAGTTCCTCACGTCGTCTCACATCAAGCAGCGTCTTGAGCGCGAGTGCGAGGTACGTTCTTACTTCTATTACTGATGTGCGTGGGCGGATCCCTAACATTTTACGTTGATCGACATCTTCAGAACAACGTTGCTATCTCCATTTCTTCCAGCAACTCGTCGGAAGCCTTCGACGTCCACGGCCGTGGTGAACTTCAGCTTGCTATTCTGATTGAAGAAATGCGTCGTGAAGGTTTCGAGATGTCCGTCTCGGCTCCTCAGGTGCTTTTCCAGACGGACCCGGAGACCAACCAAAAGCTGGAGCCAATCGAAGAAGTGACGATTGATGTCGACTCTGACTTCTCCGGCACGGTTATCGACAAGCTGTCGACCCGCGGTGGTGAGATCATTGAATTCAAGGAGATGCACGACAAAGTGCGTCTCCAGTTCAAGATCCCCAGTCGCTGTCTCATGGGCTACCGAAGCGAGGTATGTGTTGGGCTGACTTCGTTTACCATACACCTTTGAAGTAAAGATGGTCGGTCACTCACGTAAAATTTATGTCTAGATCAAGACCGACACGCGCGGAAGTGGTATTTTGAACTCGATCTTCTACGGCTACTCGCCGTTCCAAGGCTCGGCAACTCCTCCGTCGAAGGGCAAGCTTATTTCGTCGTCTGGAGGCGTGTGCACGGTGAGAGCACGCTGCTTGTCTCGCTCGTCCTCCGATTTTCTGACAACCTTATGTGTGTGTTTAACGCAGGCGTACGCGCTGAACACGCTGGAAGATCGCGGTGAGATGTTCGTCAAGCCCGGTGACGACGTGTACGAGGGCATGATCGTGGGCGAGCACAGCCGCCCCACGGACATTGAGATCAACCCCACCAAGGAGAAGAAGCTCACCAACATGCGCGCGGCCGGCACGGACGAGAACGTCAAGCTGTCCCCGATCCGCCAGATGTCCCTCGAGGATGTGGTCACCTACATTGGCGAGGATGAGATGATCGACGTGTCCCCGAACAAGATTCGCATGCGAAAGCGCGAGCTGACCGCCAACGGCCGCAAGCGGGTGCAGGGCAAGAAGAAGTAAGCCAGCCTTGTTGATATCGGCAGCAAGGCGTGGCGATTTTGCCGACAACGTCCGCGGCGCCCAAGACCTGAGCAATTCATATTCATATAGAGGCAACAGTAGACGAGTCACAGAACACATAGAACAACTAGTGTGCATGCTTGCAAACAAGAAGTATCTCTTTTTCATGTCAACATGGTGCATGAAATCATTTCATTGAAATGGCAAGCGTTGCCCACATGTGCTCTTGACGCAACAGTAGTTTACGCAACATAACGAACCAAGTTACTTCATTGGATGTTATGTTGCACGATCTTCCATCACTTGATTTTTGTATGGTCGAGTTGGGTGGCGGGTCATTTGGCTGCTATCGGATCCAACGCCGACACCTCGTGAGCCATGGCGCTGTCTCCAGAGGACGAGAGCGCGTTCAACATGCTGGCCATGAAGATGCAGCGCGACGTCAATTGCCTGTCTGATCCGGACCGCAGCGTTCGCCGCCGCGCCGCGGACAAGCTCAACCGCGCACTGCAGAACGAGGCGCCGCGCGTGTCCGCCGCGGTGCTGCGCGCTCTGTGCGTCTCGAGCCTGCAGCGTCCGCTGCTCCAATGCGCCGAGAGCGACGCTGTGGAGAAGTGCCGCGAGCGGGCACTGACATCGCTGCTGTTCCTGTGCGAGCGCGGGGCGCTTGAGCCGTCGGACACGACGCTGAAGGAGCTGGTGGCGCTGGCCAACGCTCGACTGGGCAAGCTGCCGTACCTGGAGCCCACGGAGGAGATCCGTCTGCTCATTCTGCAGCTGCTTCACGGGTTCCTGAAGCAGTTTGCTGCCGTTCAAGACACGCCGACGTCATTGCGCGACGTCATCTCGGAGCTGGCCAACGCGCTGGGCAAGACGGCGGTGGACCCGTTCCCGGACGCTAAGAAAATGTCAGCTGAGTGCGTCATCTTGGTCTCCAAGCGCTGGAAGAGCGATGTCGGGATGCAAATTGGCACGATAGTGCGGCCGATGGTGGTTAATCTGGGGCATCAGCACAGTCGTGTTCGCGTGTGTGCGTTGCAAGCTCTGGAAGCCGCGGTGCCCTGCGGCTCGGAGGCCCTACCGGAGCTCATGAAGGAGGTGCTCCTGCCTGCGGTGAGCAAGGTGGTTTTCGACCATGCGCCATCCGTGAGGAAGCAGCTCGTGATCACACTGGCTGCGTGGCTAGGTCAGATCGATCAAATCCAGCAGTTTGTTACGACCATCTTCCCCGTCTTCTTGGCTGGTATCGTTGACGAATCTCCCGAAGTGCGAGCGCTTTCCTTAGCTAAACTGAACGAGCTGTCGACCACATGGGAGACTCGCGAGGAAGACGGAGGCGTCATGTCAGGCGATGTGGAACTCATGGAGGTGACTGTGGATCCTGCACAGAGCGCGCCGCCACTTTTCTTCGAGACTCGACCACCCCTTGGCGCCCGAAAACTTGCAGCTAATATTCAAGCACAGGTGTTGCCACCTCTTCTCGAGAAAACTGGAGACTGGACTGTGCAAGTGCGCGAGCGCTACACGCAAGTTCTGAGTGCGTACCTGATCTTGCTGGAGCAGAACATGAACCCATTCCTCGACAAGGTTTTTGCAGCACTGGGCAAGATCTGCCGCGACGATGAAGAAGTTGTCTACAACAGTGTGAAAGCATGCTCTGGCGTTGTCGGCTTTTACGCCGACTCCCAAATGATTCTGGCCTCATTGCTGCCGCTGGTGGCAGGAAGGTTGGCAGGACAGGACACTGCTCAGCATCGCACAAATGGGTTGATCCTGTTGGGTATGAGCATTGAAGGTATGACGGGAAAGACTATCGGAGCTCACCTGGAGGTAAGAAATGCTATGATAGGGATTGTTCAGTGCCATCCCGATCCATCGGATAACTCACTCTTCATTCCGTCGTTACGAAATTGCGTAGCTTATCACCGAAGCACTGTGCGATGCTGGTTTGCGCGAATCTGAAGTGGCAGATCTGCAAGATCAGTTAGCTGGTGTCATTTCGAGTATTGTCAAGACTGCTGGGCCAGTGCTCGCGCAAAAAGACGAGATCTGCTTCCGACTTTTCTGGGTGCTAAGCCATCTTTTAGCCGCGTCATCGGAAACGTCAGTTGCTTACGAAACGGTACGTTGTGTTCACAAAGCAGACAAGTTTCGAATATCCTTGATAGTTGCCTGATGACTGAGGTGGTCTAACTCTTCGTGAATGACACTAGGCAAGCGAGTCCATGGAGGAGCTAGCTGCAAAAATGGAGCAGCCTGTCGAGGTTAGTTATTCACGCTACATTTTTTTGAAACGATGATGCTCATCCTCTGTTATTTTTTGCAGGCACTATACGCACACTACATGGGCAAACTCCTTGTTACGCTGACGCTTCCTACCGATGCAACTTCAATTTGGCAAAAGAATGACCCGAGCCGGGTACTATTTGACTCGCTTTGCCGGCGTGGGGGAGTGGTACGGAATGTCTGGTGCTTCCATTGATAAGGGTACTACGCTGATTGACGATAAACCGCCGCGGTCTTTCTGTTCAGGCATGTGGCGAGAACCTGGACAAAATTCTGCCCGTCTTTTTGGCGCATTTAGAACCGGCTCAGGATGCGGATGTTCGACTCGCTTTCCTTGCGTTGCTGGAGACGATGCTAGGAACGGATGCTATAAGCCAGGTACGTTGCGTTCTTGCTTTGAAAGTAGATGTTGTACCTAACACATTTGCTGCTTGCTTATTGTTCCAAGGCCTTCAAACCATTTAGTGTGTCACTGCTCCAAAAAGCTATTATTCCAAACATCGTTTGGCGTGGAGGACGTGTTGCTGCAACTATTAGGTAAGTCTTTGGATCTATTCTATAGACGATTTACTTGTATACCTGAGTTACTGACGTGTGCTATTATTTGCTTTCGTATTATCAGAAAAGTGGCTGTTGCGTGTGCATACACACTCCTTCGTCAGGGTATTGCCGACCAACCGTGCTTGTTCGAGACAGCGCCCCAGGTTGTAATCGTCTGTGCTGCCTCATCTTGGACTGCACTTTCGTGTGCTAATAAATGTGATTGTGCTATGATTGCAGATGCTACCCGTGCTCAAGTCTTCCATGGATGATAGTGATGCCAAGACTCGCCAACTGGTCTGTTTGGCGCTGCAGTACCTGTTCGTGGCATTGCCAGGATGCTTGGGAGGTATGCTATCGATTCAATTGTGCCTGATTCAACAATATTCTGACGGAGCAACGTACTTGATGGTGGTTTTGACAGAGGAACCGGTTCATCAACTCTATGCGGAGATTCTGAAGCGCCTGGATGACAGTAACGACACCGTACGCAAAGCTGCCTGCCAGACGTTTACCACCTTCCTGAAAGCTGCACCGAAGGAGCATTTTAGAGGAACGATCATCGACTACACGCTGGACTGCCTTTTTGTCCACCTAGACGATTCAGAACCCGACATCCAGGTAAGGAAATGCGCCCAGTAGCATATATGGTTGAACGACTTCATTTCTTTTACGGATTTAGCTAAACTAGCACTTGACTGGCGCAGGAGGCTGTCTTCGAGGTTCTGAAGGAAACCGTAGCGGTTGATGCCCCCCGGCTAGCGAAAAAGGCGGAGGAGAATCGGACTCGTCACCAAAGTCCTCGTTACTGCGACCAGCTTCTCGCGTTGGCGACTGCGCAGTCGACATGAGCTAGGTCAGTGGTCCCCACGAAGAGACTATTTTGGCATACGATGAAGGGAATGCACAAAAAGTGGCGCGTTATGCCATTCACCTCACTCACAGCTCTTCAAGCCGTTTCCAGCATCTGCTCGTCCAAGTTCTTGAAATAGGCGACCAAGTCCTCGATCCGCTTCTTGTTCTTCTCGTCCTCCTCTAGTTGCTTCTCGAGTTTAAGCTGTTTCCTCTTGCGGAAGGACGTCTTCGCCGTCTTGAAGGCGAAGATCGGCGGCGATTCCTGGCTCGCCGCATTCCCAGCCGACTTGTCGACCTTCTGTCTCTTTGCTAACCCCTTCCTGGCCCCACGGCCTGCTCGAGCACCATCGTTCCGCTTGCTCTTTCGCCCAGGCTTGATGGCGTTCACCTCATTTTCCTGTGCACCAACGGCACGTCAGCGTCTACATCTTTCATTACAGGAGCCCGTTCATCAGACGCTCGGATCCTATATACTCAACCTTATCCCCGTCATAAGAGCACGCTACTTAGAGATGTGGTTAGCCAGCACGACGGCAAAGTTGAAGTAACTGCGATCCCCCTCGACGTTTCGGCTTCGAGCCAGAAGAGGACGCATCAAGCGAATGCAAACAGGCAGGCAGGCAGACACTCACAGTCCTCGTCAGGCGTGTCATCCAGCTGGCAGGTCTCCTTCAGCGGCCCAGCCTTGGGGGTCTGTCGGCGCGTCTGCATCGTTCGTTGATGGATGGAAGTTGAAGTGACATTCACTCCGCAGGAGAGATCTTGGGCGGTTGCGGATTGGTCAATATAAGATCGGCCGCTATTTTTGATTCGCTAGTGAGTGCTATTTTTGGCGAACCGCAGCGTGCCAGCAGTTCTCTGGCACTACTCTTCCCTCACGATAACACAAGAAGCGACGTCCGCACCACCATGAGCGCTATGAAGGTCGCGTCCGAGGAGCCCCAGGGCTCCATCACCATCGAGGTGCCGCAGCACGCGCTGCAAAAGATCCGCAGCCAGCTCCTCAGCGCCGTGGACATCCGGAACGTGCGCGGCATCTCCCAGTTCTTCGGCCTTGGTGCGTCTCGACCTTGCGACGGCCCCCCCCCCTCCCCCGTAGCCCCCAATTGGCGAGCCTCTCTAACTGTTATGCTGCTACCGCTTGCATGGAATTGTTACCAGGCGAGGAGAAACCCTTCAATGTGCCTGGACGCGATGTGCTGGCCTCGCGGTGCCGCAAGAACGCGCTGTTCTTCAGTGCCAACTACGCCATCTCCGCGGCGCTAGTGGGCGTCGTCACTATGTACGTGGACGATCCCTGCAGCTGCAGATTGGCCTATCAGTATAGGCTGGCGAGTCTGAATACTTACTATTGTGGCGGTAATGTTGATGCAGCCTGCTGAACCCGTTCTTCCTGTTCGTGCTGATCTGCCTGGGCGGCTTCTGGCTCTACATGTCGAGCGCGACGGCGAACGAGTCGCCCGAGAATCCGACCAAGATTATGGGTCGCATAGTGACGCCCGACCAGCGGAAGCTCGGCATGCTCGGTGGTACGTTGCTACTGTTTGAAGGTGTGCTGCTCTTTGTAATTGAGCTCACGAATATGCGTTGCCGTGTCGTGTTTGCAGTGAGCGCTGCGGTGATTGTCGTGTTTGGAGGATCCATCCTCTTCACGATCTGCTCGGCCAGGTTAGTTTTCTGAACGTGCTTGGCTTGGAGTGCGCGACTATCGATATGCTGACGCTTGTGCACTCTGGGTTTGGATATTGCAGCGGTGCACTCGCTATTTCGCACGCTATTCTGCGCGACTGCCCCTCTATCCGTGAGGAAGATGAACTGGGTTTCCTGTCAAGCGAGGCCGACCAGATCGCGGACACCGTTTAAGCGTAGTCTGGGCATCATGCCAACTATCTAGGCGATGAAGCGAGCATGAAACTTCCGAGCTAGCGTGCAAGATGACAAGAACGACGACAGCTCGGATTTTCTACTTCTTCAATACTAACTCAGTTTCGCACCGAATGTTTTTTTTTTGCGCTGGTACATGCGTACATGTACCGTGTCGACTGTGCTTCATCCGCAGCTTACTGTATTTAGCTGACAACTTATTAATCGACATGGCAAAACATTAAACACTTGCGAGCATAGTAGTTCTCCTTTGCTGATGCTGAAGTGAATCCTTCAAAATAGCGAAAAGTAGTCTTGAAAAGAGCTCATCAGTGTGAAATAACAGCGATGTAGGATTGCTACTTTGTGCTGTGCACAATCATATTAATGCTGAAGGTCAGACTTTGCCAGCCGCAAGTGGAAGGACTGGTGGGCCGCCTCGAAATGCACTCCACGTCCCTTTTTTTTATAGATAGATAGGTTGACCAAATATAACAGTAGCAGCAGACGTTCTCCTCGCAAGAATTGATCCCAGTAGACTCGCGTGGTAGCAGCTAGCAGTGATTTCGCCAGGAACCGACATTATAACTCAATCGCCCGACAGGTTTCTTTCTGTGTAGATTATTATGCCATAACGCTCTGTCCCCGCGTTGCTGCCACCACACAAACGCGCTGGAGTTCCATTCAGGGCACATTTAGCCTGCGGACAAACCATGCAGAGTGAGCTACATAATACTAATACTACATGTAGTACGTGGCTTGAGTACCCAACGCCGATGGCGCAGGAAGTGTTGGTGGTGTCCGTTTTGTTTTTGGTCAAGGCTGAGATGTGACGGTAAGCGATAACAAACTACATATTTTGTTCGCTGTTCTCATTTTTGCAGTCGGACACTACATTGACAGCAAGAGCTTCTGCAGTGTGTGAAGTGGTGCCCCGTGAGATAAAACACTGAATTAAGTCGAAAGGAGAGTGCGTTCGTGACGGTCGACATCTCAAAGCCTTAAACGGGGAAGGAAACTATCACGGACACAATCGCCCGAGTCAGCTACACTGATCGAAAAACCAAGTTCACGCAGCAACAATAGAGCTACACTGTGGAGCTTCCACCTTTCTTTTCGCTTCTAGTTGATTTCTGGTTGCTTTGCTCACATTTCGCAGCGCAACTATCTATCTGCAGTAAAACGAGGTAAATACGGAGGCCACCCCGGAAAAAGCGTTGATGATCCCGCCGAGAGCTTGGCACCACAGATCAGACAAATTGCGTTGACTGGGGACTAGTTCAGTACACCAAGGGCAGCAAAACACAGAGCCTGCCGAACAAACCTGTTAGGGCGTGACGGAGGAAAGTACTCCGTCAAACGGCAGCTCGATCTAAGAGTCCTGACGACGAGCTTGGATAAATCTGCCGAGGGAGATTCTCGCAGCAGGATGCGATGGTTCTGCTGAAATTGCAACGCGATGACGAAGCGATCCTCGTCCTGGGGCTATGGGAAGCCTGTCGTCCTGGTGCCTGGTGGGAGGGTTTGACGGCTAGCCGGAAGAAAAAATCTTCCGGCGGCGGTGAGTATGGGGGGACTAGGCTCGCTCTCGTATCCGCACGCGGCCGTCGGCGACCGATATGAATGTGATATTCGTCTGCGTCCAATGACAACATCCTGGGCAGTTAGCGGTCCCTCGGCAGCAAGCAGGAATTTCAATGCAAGATTCGCCGACCTGAGCGTGAGATGAAATGGGGAAACGAGTGTGCTGCGTTTGGTGCAGTAACCTTATCCCCTTACTAGAGTCTTCCGGCTCGGGCAGTCCGTCTGGTCTCGGACTCCGACAGTGGGAGAAACTTGTTTTTTGTTTCGGACTTGATCGACACCTGCCGATCGAGTGTTTTGATTTGGCACTGAAGGATGCCGGCGCAGCGAATACGAGGCGTTTTCCGTCTTCGTCACTGTTTTTCTCGACCGGGTGTAGGAGAATCCTCGACCGTCTCCTCTCGTTTTCATCACTCCGACTGCGAGGAACAACGTTGCTTGTACTTCTCTAGACAGAGCGCGAGCTTGGGGGTCTTTTTGCCGTGGCGTATGATGAAAACTGCCCCGTGGTGGGCGCCGCTGGTACTGGGGGAGATCTGTGAATCACAGACTGTGCTACTACAAGCGGCCCCAAAGGCTTCACTTCGAAGTCGCTGTATGTTGTCGGTAGGTTTGGTTGTGCGACTCGCAGCGAATATGGCACCCTTCGCGGTGGGGTTAGTCGATTTACAATTTATACAGCGCCGATACCGAGGATTACGGAAGCATTGAGATGTCGAGTGAGAAGGCTGGCGGGCGGAGAGCAGGCCTCCGGCCGTCACTTCTTGATTTGCTCGTTCCAGCGACTTGGCGTGTTGCAACGGAACGGTCTGCGTCCAACTAGCAGCAGCAGCCGCAATCACGGTGTCGACTTGCGCCTGGTGCTGCAGGAGCGCTCGCCCGGCTTCCTCCTCGACTTGAGAGCCGTCGCCGTTGCTCACCTCGTCGTGACCAAGTCGACGACCTCGCGGCGCCCACTTGAGGTCCCTCCGTCGGCCGGGGTGTGACGGCGGCACGGGGGTCGCCGGGACGGGTCTTCTGCGGTGGCGGCGGGCCTATCAGCGCCGCCGCTCGGGCTCCGCTGTTGACTTCGCGGCGACCGGCATGCTCGAGTCACCACGTTCTGGTGGTGGAGGGGGGATGTGGCCGTCAACCAATCGCGCATAAGATTATTACCACGGTGACTACAGTCGCACCGTGTCATACGGATCCGCCGCGTTCATTGGTCGCCGCGGAGACTGCGCGCATAGCCCGGGCGTACAAGCTATTTTTGCAAATTGTTTTGCATAGAAACCGCCGGCGGGCCAGCAGCGGGCCGGCGTCGCGTCGCCTCGTGCACGTCACTCGCTGCCGAGGCGCTCTCACTGCACGTGGCAGTCTCCGCCCAATCAGCTCCAGTCGGCGCGGCAGCTCCGCTTCTTTGCCGCTAGCAGATCTGTGCGGCTGGCTCGCGGCACAATTGATACGGAAGCCTGTTCCCGGCGCGCGCGGCGCGGGTGTGTACGTGTATGAGTGGCCGGCGCCGGAGCTGGGTTGGCGCGGACCTGGTTCGCACTGCCGCTTTTGGCCGCGAGATCGACCCCGATTTAGCAATGGATACAGCATTAAAATGGCCACCACGCGCGACGAGCTCGTGCTAGCGATACCGGTATCGCGACGACGACCCGGCAGGTCATCGTGACGTGCCGGGGCTGCATGCCGGGGTCCGCGGCCCTGGATGCCCGCCAGCGCGTTTTTACAGGGGGCCCGCTCAAAGCGCGAGAGAGATACCGTGGGGGAATTTTCTTGTTGCGCTTTTGCTCAAACACAATTGTGCGGTGGAAAAGGGCAGTAATCCGAGCTCAGCGGCGGGTAGGGCAACCTGCAACTGGCGGTGGCAAAACGCCTGCCACTCGCGGAGTTCATTCCGGAATTTGCCTCCCCAGCGGCATACCAAGCCTCGCAGCAGCTCCGCGTGTTCAAGACCCCACCCTCCTACTTCAAACCATGTGGGTGTTCGGCTACGGCTCGATCGTCTGGAAGACGGAGTTCCCCGCCGAGGACACGGTGTTCGGCTACGTCGAGGGCTGGCACCGGCGCTTCTGGCAGGGCAGCCCCGACCACCGCGGCTCGCCCGAGGCCAAGGGCCGCGTCGTCACGCTCATCAGCCGCGAGGAGATGAAGAAGTTCGACGACGAGTACGCGCACCTGGCGGGCGACCACATCACGTGGGGCCGCCTGTACAAGGTGCCCGACGAGGAGGTCGCGGACACGCTCACCAAGCTCGACAACCGCGAGCAGGCCGGCTACGACCGCCAAATGGTGGACGTGCACTGCGTCGACGGCGTGGTGCGCAAGGCGCTGGTCTACATCGCCACGCCCACCAACTCGGACTTCCTCGGCCCGTCGCCCGTGGACGAGATGGCCAAGGAGATCGCTACCTGCAGAGGCTTCAGCGGCCCCAACTTCGAGTACCTCTTCAGGCTCTGCGACTGCATGCGCTCGCTACAGGTCCGCGACCCGCACCTCATCGCGCTGGAGAAGGCCACGCGCAAGTACACGTCGGCCATGAGCTGGAGCACCAGCGACACTGGGTGTGGCGTACAGTAAATTAGAAGGCGCGCGACCACCTTGACTGTGGTCCGACCGTCCGAGTCGCAGCAGGAGCTGCGCCTGTAAATTATTTTCCAATAGAGGCGAATACTTGCCAATTTCTGTCACCAACCAACCCCGCGTTCCGCTTCTTCATTCACTTCCTATCTGCATTTCCTTCACTTTGCAGCTATCTTTGTCATGAGGATGAAACGACACGGAGGGACCCTCTATCGGGTTTGCACCATTATTGATTTGGCGACACTGCATCAGCAAGCCACCACCGATGCAAGTGCCTATTGTGCAGCAGAGCGTCCGATTGACACGCGTAGAGGAGCAGCTCTTCTTGCGGGTGCAAGACCGCGTTAGGACGTACTTCCAAGACTTCGAGGAGCTTGAAGGGTTTGCAATACTGCGCGGAAATCTGGAGCGGCTGCTGGGCAAAGTGGAGTTTGAGCTGCGCAGCGTGTTCCTCCACCACCACAACGCTGCTTGCAAGGCCGAGCAGTCCCAGGCCGGATTGGACGCCTGCATGCAAGAATTGGGTCGACAACGTGCAATGTGCGACCAGGTGATCGCGGTCGCGCGAAAGCTGGCAAAGAGTGCCCCTGCAGCGCTAGAAAAGCGCACAAACGATCTACAGGCGGTCCACGCTGCCGAGGTCAGGCTGCGGGAGAAACAATGGACCTTACAAGCAAACAAACGTTTGCAGGACCACGTGCAGGTACTGTCGGGCAAGTACGCGAGAGCGCTCGAGCTGCTCGAGTTGGACAACGCACAGCGGATTGAAGCGATGAAGCAGGGCGTGGAGGCCACGAAGAATGCCGAGATAGAGTTCATGCGCGTACAAACGAGGCTTAAGCTGGCCAGCCAACTAAACTGGGAAACTCGAGACCTCCTTGGCCTCAGTAAGCATCAACGTTGCCGAAAGACCAACAACAGGAACGCAACTACCCTTTGAATATGCTGGTTTCATTTCGATATTGGGCGAACTTTCATCGTCGGCCACGCCTACCTGCCGCGTGCTAACGGCCTATGCTAGCAAACGGATCGATGTTAATGGACTTGCCTTGCTGGTTCTGCTGGCCGGTCTGGAGGTTTGCCGGGTTCATGAGCTGAGAAATGTTGTAATTGACATTGCCCATGCCACCGGTTGCAATAGGCTGTTGTTGCCCCGTAAAGGAACCCCGCACTCCTTGATAATGCTGCGGTTGCTGCATCGCCATTCCCCCCATGGGAACAACCAGTGGTATACCTATCGGCTGCTGAAAACCCGTTCCTTGGCCCATGTTGCCCATGGCCATGTGACGGGCCGGTTGCTGCTGCTGGTAGCTGGCAGAGTTGTGAGACGCAAACGGATCCAAATTGATACTTCCTGCAGCCTTCGCCATGACGGGGGCTGCGACGGAAGCGAACGGATCGGTATAAGGTGCTGGCTGGGAAATAGCAGCAACCGGTGGCGCTTGCCTCTGCAGTGGCGCGGGGTTCGTGACTGCTGCATCTCCAGTTGACGACATATTTGCCTAAGATTCATGACACGCAAAACGTGAGATCTATCATCAGCAATTGTTACTTGCAGTTCATGCGACGGTGCACTTACACTGACCAGCGGATCGAAGATCAACGACTGGGCAGACACGCTCACACTCGGGCCGAAGTCGTCGATCAGATTGATTTCTGGCTGCTTCTTGGGCTTCGGCGCCGCTGGTGCTGGAGGCGGTGGACGGTGAGCGTTCGTAGCGGCCGGGCTCGGCGCAAACGGAGCGCTCTGCTCCTGCAACGGTGAGCGCTGTCCACCAAAACCTTGCTGTCCATTCTGCTGTCCTGAAAAACTGCGGGTGCGTCCATTGCTACTGTGTCCTGACGACGTACGGGACCGAGAACCTTGGTGGCCGAAGCTCTGCGTGCGATCCGACGTGGGGGAATTACCCGTGAAGGAGCCTCGAGAATTGCCGGTAAAGGAGTCGCGGTTACTTCCTGTGAACGAGCCACGCGCCGGCTGAGGCTCGATCTGCGACGGCGGTATCGCCCCACCAGGGCCCCAGCGGTGGGTCCCGTATGCATCTATTTTTTTTCCCACACGCAAACCACAAAACACTCGTCAGATATTTGTCGCCAATACTCCCAAAAGCACGCGTCAACTGGCAACGACGTACTTCCCGGGGGAGCATTCGGCTGGGCATAGGTCGCCGTAGTGATCGTGTGCTTCTTGCGGCGGTAGACATCCCAGCGGCGGAACGGGATCCGGTCAATGACGAAGTCTAACAGCCAAACCATTCAAAACCACCACCATCTTGATTCAGCCAAAGATCGTCCTTCCGTCTTCGCTTCCAAGTCGTTCAAAACCCAGCCGCACCATATTTCGGGACGTCAGCCGACTCCATGTCGTTGATGCGGACTTCCATGACCACGTTGAGGCCGTCCAGGATCATGGAGAAGCTCCAGTCCCCCATCGTCGCCTGGAATGCCCCCACAACGCCACAACAAATCCGTTAGACCACCTCCCAATCCTCCAACCACTTCAACTTAGTGGACCCCCCTCACCGTCGCCGAGAAGTGCATCTGCCGGCCGTCATACTGCACCACCTGCACCGTCAAATAGCACCGTCCTCTCCTCATCAGCCAAACCCACTTCAACCACCCCTCGACCAGCACGACACGACGCTCCCCCGCCGCACCTTCTTGTAGCTCATGACCGAGTGGACCAGCACCATCTCGTGCGTGCGGTCCGCCTCGCCCAGCGTGAAGCGCCACGAAACGCGCTTCTTGGAGGCCGCCACCATCTCGCCGATGTGCTGCTCTTCACGCAGCACGCGCTTGGGCGGGCCGCGCTCCAGCGGGTCCGGCTGCGGGTTGTAGATGCGCGCTGCGTTGCCCGAGTACATGGCGTCGGCGAAGCTCGGGAGGGCGGCGCTGCTACTGCTGCTTGGAAGCTCAAGTGAGACTGCAGACCTTCTCCCTATGTGCGGCAGATCCCGGTCTGGGTTCTGACCCGGAGCATCATCCTCCATAAAACAGGCTAGTAAAACAGGGTACGAATTAGGAGTCGGAGGTGTCGGTATTAGCGACGATGGTGGTGTATTTGGTCAACGTTTTACTCCCTTCCTCTCACTCTCGCTCTTTGGCTCTCTCTACGACGCCCGCATCTAGCAAAAAGTCATGCCGAGACCAAGTTGAGCGCGCTTGATGTTATCCTGTACAGCAGCAGCAACACACGTTAGTCAAAACCTAACAAGACTTGTCCGAATGGCACCGGTCCTTACGTGGTCGTGCGCCTTGAGAATCCACGAATAGTTGGCCTCGAGGCGGCCGATGCGGGTTCCCCATACAAGACCCATGCCGACGGACACGCGCGTGTCGTCCGCAAGGTTCTTCATCCACTTCTTCTCGTCCAGAATGCGGTCCCACGTGGTCAGGTTGCCAGCGTTGGCGAAGAACTGCCCTCGGAGACCCAGCGCCTGCAGTAGTCATTCAAGCGAGTACCAATCGCACAAGTCAGACGCAATGTCTTCGATGGGGCGCAGAGCAATTCAAACTTACAGCAAACAGCGGCAGTGGGACGGGGAAGCCCACGCTTGCCGTTCCGTTGTAGCTCACGTCACCACCAAGTGCATCGCCTTGCGCTACACCGCCATCAAGAGGGGAAGCACGAGGACCAATGCCCTTGTGATTGAAGCCACGCACGCTCATGGGACCACCCAGGAAAAAGCGGTCGCTGATGCGCGCTGGCCGGTGCTGCTCACTGCCGTACGACTTTACCGTTCCCACGTGGTACGACAGGCTGAAGTTCAGGATCGGGAATCCAAACAAAACGGGGCCCATCGCGACGTGCTTCTGGCCTTCCGCCTCCGCCTTGACGAATTTCACATCCCCCACAAGGCCAGCAATCTCCGTCCTACATCAGCGACCAAGCCACCCGTGAGATCATCATATATTTTGACGCAAGCAGGTTGATACATCATCAAGATACTTACGTGTACTTGAAGAGCCCTCCAGCCGTCGGGTACACAATGTTGTTTCGACTATCGTCCGTGAAAACGTATTTCACGCTTGTTTTGGTGGAGGGCATCGCCTCCGCGAGAATACTGGGCGACGCACGGTATGCCGTGGGGATCTTCGAGTCACGGCGCGGAAGCAGGTCGCGCCAACCAACGTTCAATGACAAGTCGTGCACGCCTGCATAGTCGCTGATGGAAATGCTACCGGCACGGATCTTCTCGTTGTATGAGCTCAGCCACTCTTGGTTCTGAAAAATAAATAAACCGTCAGTCAGTTGGAGACTATCATCAATATCAAACGCTAACGTTAGCGTGAAAACTCACGTGCAGCTCATTGGTGCCGACAGCGCTCAAATACAGAGGCAGTCCCCAAAAACGCGGCTTCTTGAACGTCGCGCGCTGCGTGTTACTGCCCGAACGTGCATAGGTAGCACTCAACGTGATTTTTTCAGCTTCCCCGAGCGCGTTTGACAACGTAAGCGAGGATTCCTACAACGCAAGTATCAGCGGGGGTAAAGCTCGTCAGTATCCCTCTCCACGCGCTGCTTCTTCGACTCCAAAATCCAAAGCTGCATCGTACGCCTGCTTCGTCGTTGCCATCGGTAGTCGCGCCCACGTGCAGCGACCGCCAGCCTTTCTCCTTCACCGTGATCGTGACATCCGTCTCGTCGTGTTTTCCGGAGCTCGCTGGATCCGAAGCACAATCACGCAATCGTCAGAACGCCAACTCCTCTCTCCTCAACCACCTCCTCAATCAGAGCCGCACCCCTGTCCAGCTCAATGTTGATCGACTCGAAGATATCTAGAGCCTTGAACTCCTCCGAGGCCTCCTCCAGCTTGCGCACCAACAGGCCGATGCGCTCGGCGCTGTACGCCCCCTACAGAGTCGTTAAGTCACCCTCGGTCAGATACGCAGCTCGCAAGATGCTGCATCGTGTCCGCCGCCTCTCGATCCCCACCTGAAGCTCATTCTCGAACACTTGAGGCCTGTACACACGCCACAAGGTTCAGAGTTAGTTGGAAGTCCAGACCACCACCGACAGTTGAGGGCTGCACGGCGTGGGGGGGCAAAGAGGGACGCTTAGAATGGGACGCACTTGGTGCGGTCGTTTCCCTTGAGGAACACCTTGCCGATGCGCATGTGCGGGCCCCACGGGTGCGGCGGCTCGGCCGCAGGCTTGGGCGTCTCGCTGCTGGGGTTCGCCATCGCCTATAGTTTTCAGGATGGCCGCAAATCTCGAGTCACTAAAATGAGTCACTGAACCGAGGTTTTGTTTTCATTAGCCAAGTGTGCGGCCATGACGAGCGTGTGGCGGCGATTACAGCTCCGGATCGCGGGCACCACGCCCGCGCGGCGCTTCCAGGTGCGCTGGAACCTTGTGCAGCCGATAGAGTGGGGCCTATTGTCTTGTATGCAAGAGAAATTGGCGCTGATTGGGCTGTGCGCCACCTGCAGGAGGAGTCCGACGTGGGTGTTGCCGCAGTGTTGAGCTGCTTCCGAAGCTTGAAGCTGGACCCGCAGAGTGCCAACAAGTGGGGATCGCATTACCAGTGGAGGCTGTAGTCACGGTTGATTTGAGGTGGTAATGGTGGTGGGTTGTGCTGTTGTTTCGGCTGATGGTGTAGAGAGCACGAGGAACTGTTCGACCAGGCCGTGGAAATCGTCGGCACGAAGAAGTTCGAGCAGCAGAAGCAGTATGTGCAGGACGAGATCGCCAAACAGGTGTGTAAAGACAGTATACGTGGCTGAAGTATTTCAGCTGCATACTGACGGGCGGTTTACAGGTCCAAAGCTGCTTTGAGGCGGTGTTGAAGATGCCCAAGGAGTCGGAGAAGAGCGCTCCCAAGATGTCGTTATCCGGATTCGAACGCACCTCTGAAGTGGAAGAAAAAGTAAAGTAGCGGTCACTTGTTTGTGCAGCTTTCATGCACCATTCTGACGAATGCGTTTGTTGTCACTCAGCTGGGTATCAGTGGCGACTTCCAGAAGCTTTTCGGGTTCGCTTTGAACGTGGAAGAGTCAAGCGTTCTTGGCGCTGGTGAAGGCGTCAAGCTCCGCGGCGCCGCTTCTATTGGGTCGCTGGTGGTATGTGTTTACTTGTTACGACGTGATGCTGCAATATGTTATCTTACATTATGCCTCTTTATGCATTGGGCTCGACAACCCCCAAACAGGCACTGTATCCGGGTATCGTCTACTTGCCAGAGCATTACAAGAAGGTATTGGCTGACCGACGCGCAGATATGGCAACGACCTCGATTCCTAACTGCACCGCCTGTTGACGATGTCAGAAACACTATCTGAGCGAATTGTCGAATAACCCTTTCGCTCGAGCTCGCTTCGACAGCGTGATCATTGACGCCAAGAAGGAGTGTAAGATCTGCAATGGGCTTATCAATATGCCCTTTCCTAGCAACTTAACTCGTGTATGTTTGTACTGTACCAGCGTCGAAGCCGCGCAACCCGCTTGCGGTCGCCCACAAGATCAACCACCCTCCGAGCGGGACACCCCCTAACGTGCTTGGTTTTGCCTTTGAATTCCCTCCGGAAGGTTAGATGTGCTGGATTGACACTAAAGTTGTTATCTAGGTTTTCGTGCTTGCTAAAGTGCTTGTTGCTCTTCCTGACTTGTTCAGAACCATTCACGACCAAGGAATACGACGAACTTATCCCGAATAGCTTTGTGCAAGAGCCCTCACGTCTCTCCATGATCGGCAAGCGCGCTATCGTGCATGTAAGTGTTCACTCTGAAAAGGCTCGAGTCAACAACTAATTCCTAATTTTCTGATGCCTGCCTTTGAAACAGGGCCTCGCGTTTGTTGCCACTGCTGATATCGCAAACGAAGAAGAGCTTTTCCTCAACTACCGGTGCGTATTCGCCTTGGAGTCAATTAACCGAAGCCTTTGCTTCTACTGAACGTTGTGATTTGATCCGACATCAGATACAACCCCAATCGCCCACTTCCTGAGTGGTACACGTCTGTAGATGTCGATAGTGATCGTGCAATGTGGAAATAACGCAATTCCGCTGGGATTTCGGCACCGCCAGACTGCTGTCGATCCGCATATAGGAAGAAAGGAAATGCATTATTGTGCTTAAATGGTGAATTTGAGCTGGGTGCAGCAGCCACAACATGCATCTCCACGCATCAGACTAGCCGATGGTAGCTTTGCGTGCGCGACCTTGTGCGTTAACGCTGAAATCTTCTCGACTTCACCGCCTGCACTTACTTAGGGAATTCCGCGTTGTTCGACAAGATGATGCCGACGATGACACCGAAAATGCCCAGCGCACTGGCGAAAATCTCCACAATCAAGACCGTCACGTACAGCACGGCGTTCTGAGCATCAGCAAGCACACAACTACTACCAGCAATACCGACGGACACTCTGAATCAAGCAACAGTCACCCAGCTTTTAGTTAGAACAACCATTGCGTCTTCCACGAAAATCGCCGCAGCTCGTACCCGCTGGCAAGGTTCGTCAAGCCCACAGCGATGCCCGAGCCGAACACTGCGTATCCTGCAAAGTACAGCGCGTGCTCGTTGATCGGTTCGTCCCCCTCGTTACGCAGTCCAGGCTGGTTCATCTGCTCAGTGATAAAGTCCACACTCTGTCAGCACTCTCCAGCATCTTCCACCGACCCTACAAGCTACTTCCACTCTCAAGTCGCACCTTGCTCTGCAAAATGATTGCAATAATGACACCATAGATTGCAGTGGCTTCACAGAAAATGATGCTCACGAGGTTCTTGGATCGCACACGCGGGGCCTTCACGGCCGCACCCAGCAGACTCGAGCCCGTGATGAAGATGCCCCTGCCGTCCCGAATCGATACCACAAATCAGTCTTCCTCACCTTCTAAAGTCGTTCACACAGGCCGATGCAGAACGCACCAGGCAGCGCCGACGATGGACAAGGTGAGGCCGAAGGCCACGCCCATGCTGCCCCACGCATACGGCGAGATGTTGCTCAGCACGTCCCCCCAACCTGTTGCAAATAACAGTCACAAAGCACGTGACTTTTAGATAAAGTGCCATCGCAATTTCTCCGCAACGACAGCACATTTCGACGCCGTAGTTGCGCGTGTCCAGCCTATCGGCTCTCTTCTCTTACGCACCTTGGTTAAACAGCGCGTCCGTGGCCGTGCTCATGGCGATATCCTGCTTCGAACGAGGCGCTTGGTGGCGCTTGTAGCTTTCGCCCCTTTGACTTCTAAAATCTGCGTGGGTAGCGTTTCGCCTTGAAAAAGATCAGATCGCACTTAATCGAAGACCTTAAGTTCGCACAGCACACAGCGACGATGGCGGTGAACAAGGCGGACAAGCGTGCGCTGTACGTGGGTGGCCTGGACAACCAGGTGACGGAGCAGGGGCTGTACACGGCCTTCATTCCCTTCGGACCCATCAAGAGTGTGCAGATCCCCGTGGACTACAAGACGCGTACGTCTGCTGCCCTTCAATGCGCTTGCATGAACTTGGAACTGACTGGTGGGCGTCGGTGACGATTGCGTTGAGCCAGAACGAGGAAAAGGCTTCGGCTTCGTGGAGTTCGAGGACGTAGCGGATGCCAGAGCGGCAATCGACAACATGAATGGTGCGTGGGCATTGCGGCTGCTGGTCAGCGGGCAAGAAGTTGGTGCTAAAGGTGCAGGGTTTGCTTTTGCCCAGAGTCGGAGCTGTTTGGGAGGACTTTGCGCGTCTCCATCGCGAAGCCGGATCGGCCGAAACTTGGCTCCAACAAACCAGGTGCGTGATAGTTGGGTGGAAAGATTGCGATGCAAGGCGAGGGTCTAAGTGTGCTTTTGGGGCGCTTTGATGTTGCAGTGTGGGCGGAAGCGGACGAAGTAACGAATGCGGGAGAAGAGCCCACCCAGGACACGGATACCAGCAAACCGCAGGCATAATGATACCATCAAAAGCAATTGTGATGAATTCAATGGCGTTTTGGGCTGATGGTGCGGCGTGGGTTTAACAGTTTTGGATGTGATAAAATATAATAGATCGAAGGCAAAGCTATTTGTATGAAGCTGGTCATCGTATCAGCCGTCGACGATAGCATGGAAATCCACGCGACTTTCTTTCAGACGAGGGTTGCTGTGACCATCCTCGAAGCCATCCGTCTGCAGTAGTGTTTGCTGCATCTTCGTTACCACATTTCACCAAGCAATCAATGCCGACCGTGCAGTTGGTCTCCGATGACAATACCGAGGACTGTGTGTGAATGTAGGTACGGTAAGGCTCACTGCAGAATAAGAACCGGTCGGAGGAGCTATCGTGGTGTAGTATTCAGACTTGGAAGCGCAAGCATCATTGCAACGGAGGGTGCAGGTTGTATACTTGCTCAAGGTTGCAGACACTTCGCGCCAACGTTTCCGATTAGAGAGCACTCCATTTTTTTTGGCTGTAGAAGCGCCAAAGGCGAACACGCAGGTGAGCTGCAGCGTGCCCTGTCATCCACACGCCAGTATACTATCTTAGCGGGGACCTCCACGGAGCCTACTCCGCGGTCTCACCACGATTTTAATTATTACTACCATCCAGCAGACCTGTAATGCTGCCTCGGATACCAGATGAGCACGTCGCCTGCTGCTGTGTGTGTGCTTCTGATTGAAGCTGCAGCTCTGGATTCTGGGCTCAGCATTGAGATTTTCGTGGGGCACAGAGCGCTCCACGCCGGATCGCAACTGCAGTGTGCAGCCGAAGCCACTTAGCACCCACGTGGACGCAAACTAGAAGCACATCGATACTATCGCTGCGATAGTCCCCAGAGTCTGGACCAGACTGGTAGTGTGAGACCACAGGCTCTGCAAGCGCGATCGACGAGGCTCGTCATCTGCTGCAGTCCCAGCTGCGGGCGCAGTGCGCGACAACAATGCAATAAATCCACCGCGTCGGTTGCTCTTGCGAGCTCGGGTCAGTAGGAGACAGCGCTGTCAACGCCTGCGTAAGGTCTCCGAAACCACTGCCCGCCATCGTGCTCAGCCGAAAGAAGTCTCCGCGTCAACTTGCCCCTTATCTGCGCCGAGGACGCACGTCAACGGCTTTTCCCGTTCATCGCCGCGAGCCCTCAAGTGCCTGTCATTTCGAGCGCCATGTGCCTGTGAGCATTGTGCTCTGGGCGGCGACAGCCTTAGGGCAATTTTTTCGTAACGCTGACGTACTGGCCACAGAATCTGAAGCATGAACCGGCTTCTCTCCACCGCGGCATACACAAAGCAAGTGTAAGCTGACTCTGGGTCACAGGGTGGGACCACGATTGGCTGAAAAACTCGAAACTCCTGGCGTCTTACTCGAGGAGCTCCATGCGCGCCACCCTGAGCGTCTGGTCGTCGCTGGGCACAGCGATGCCAGCGCGAGTCAAGTGCCATTCACCATCCAGCTTGTTGGCAAGCACTGTCCACGCCGCGCCGCTCTCACGAAGATCCCGATGAACCCGACCTTGCGCTACGCCTACTCGCGCAACGGCGACCTGGGCCGCGTGGACGAAAAGTGCCTCGTGCGCGTGCAGATCCCCACCGTGGACTCGTCCGACGGGGGCAAGGTGCGCTACCACGTGCGCGTCACGAACATCCGCTCCGGCCAGGTGTGGGAGGCCGCACGCCGCTTCTCCGAGTTCCTCACGCTGCGCAACGAGCTCATCGATTTCTTCGCCAAGACCGACAAGAAGTGCCCCGGCTGCCGCAACTACGAGAAGGTGCTCAACCTCTTCGAGTTCCCGCGCAAGCACGTCTTCACGAGCGTCACGCCCGTTGTTATTAACTACCGCAAGAAGGCGCTGCGCAACTTCGTCGCCCTGCTCGCCTCGCACACCTTCACCACCACCCCCAAGTGCCCCACGTGCAGTGGCTTCCCCTTCACGGGCGTTCGCGACTGGCTCATGACGGAAGTGACGGCCGGAGCTGCCGCCGCAAGCGATGCTTCGGATGGGTCGCCCACCAACGAGGCCATCCGCGATACGTTGAACGTCAAGGACTTCACTAACTACCACCCGGTGTCGAACGCGATGACCGTTGACCAGGAGGGCCGCTTTGTCGGGAGCACCGTCCCGAAGTACATACTCCCGGTCGCCAGCCCGACCAAGCAAACGGACAAGAGGCGCAGCCCACCGCGTCCTCAACCAAAGCTCTCGGCCAAGGAAGACCCGAGGTCCCAGCTGCGTTTCAGCGACAGTGCTTCATCGACCGGATCCAGCAGCGACCCGCCATCTCCGCCTTCGGTCGACGAGTTTGTCATGCCGACACCAGCACCTGCGTCCGCTGAAACGGCTGAGACGAAGGAGGAGGTCTTTTTCGAGAATGATATCGAAGGAGAGGGCGATGAAGGATTCACCTCTTTCGTGTCATCGTCAACTGCGTCCTCAAATGCATCGGAGTGCCAGAAGGAGCAGCCTGCGTGCGAACCTCCTGCCAGCGATGACCCATCTGCCAGTCGAACGGAGACGGCGGAGAAGAAGCACTTCAAGTTCACTCGCAGCTCCACTGGCGCTTACAGCGAACGGTCATCCGTTCAGCCGCGTGAGAGCAGCATGATCAACATCGACGGCCTCGACGATGACGATGACGACGATGAGGGGCTGAACATGGATTTTATGAGCTCGGTGTCTGTGGCGCCTGTCATCTCCAAATAAATAAACACAGCAAGCCGAGCATGATTTCGCGAAGTCGTCAACCAGCTAGCGAGTCGGTGGTAGGGCACATGGTTAGCTACACCCGCGTGCTGTGCAAGTGCAAGCACTCAGCAGCGTATAACATATATTGCACACCAAAATACCATTGTGTTCTTCATGTCTAGGATTGACTTCAAGCTCATTGAACGAAGGATCCCAGTAAGATTTGGTTTGAAGTGAAAGTTGACAATTGGAGTAGCAAGTCGCCATACACCAGGGTAAGCATTGGATTTCCTAGCCATTCTCTGCGGATAGCTACCTGGGAGCTAACACTTCGACGTCCACGAAGCCTTGCGGCGATTGTACACTTAGAATTGAAGAGATGCGACAATCTAAAAGGTCTACTACTCGTTGTACAACATGTAGTATTAATAATTGTACACGCAGTAGATCTTTGAGTTTTACTCGTTGCACGTATGTTATTAATGCTTATTAGTCGATGAAATGAGCAAACAATAGACGTTATCGATGTAGTAGCCGTGGAAGTACCCACTTCAGTTGAAGTATAATGCGAATTAAAGACTGAAAGTAACGATGTGTGTGTGTTTTTTTTTAAATATGCAACGAAGCTGGCTATTTACACTGCTGCTGCGACCTTAAGACTTTACCCATGCGACGTGAGAAGCAGCATGGCGCGCTGCGGGCGATGATAGATGACGACCCACACTTTCAGGCTAAACGCAGATTTAAAAGTCAGCATCCAGAGTGAACACCTGGTCCGCAGCCGCGACACCCACGCCCGCCTTGGAGTACTCGCCCACACGCTTCTCGAAGAAATTGGTCTTACCCTGCAGCGAGATCATGTCCATCCAGTCGAACGGGTTCTTGGCGTTGTAGATCTTAGACACGCCCAGCGAGTACAGCAGGCGGTCGGCCACGAACTCGATGTACTGGCACATGAGTCCCGAGTTCATGCCGATCAACTCCACCGGGAGCGAGTCGCGCACGAACTCGTGCTCAATCACCACAGCGTCGCGCACAATCTCGTGCACGCGGCTTTCCGGCAGCTTGTTGACCAGCTTGGAGTACATGAGGCAAGCGAAGTCCGTGTGCATGCCCTCGTCACGGCTGATGAGCTCGTTCGAGAAGCTGAGTCCAGGCATGAGGCCGCGCTTCTTGAGCCAGAAGATAGAGCAGAAGGAGCCCGAGAAGAATATCCCCTCCACGGCCGCGAAGGCCAGCAGACGCTCCGCGTAGGAGGACACACGCGGGTCGCACCACCTGAGCGCCCAGTGAGCTTTCTTCGTGACGCATGGGATGGTCTCGATGGCACGCAGCAGGTGGTCCTTCTCGACCCCGTCCTTGATGTACGTGTCAATGAGCAGCGAGTAGACCTCCGAGTGGATGTTCTCGATGGCGATCTGGAAGCCGTAGAAGCAGCGAGCCTCCGGCACCTGCACTTCATTGCTGAAGTTCATGGCCAGGTTCTCGTTCACGATACCGTCGCTGGCAGCAAAGAAAGCGAGAACGTGCTTGATGAAGTGACGCTCGTTGTCCGTGAGGTTCGCCCAGTCCTTGAGGTCGTGCACCAAGTCGAGCTCCTCGGCCGTCCAGAAGGAGGCCTCCGCCTTCTTGTACATCTGCCACACGTCGTGCTCCTGGATGGGGAAGAGCACGAAGCGGTTGGGGTTCTCGACGAGGAACGGCTCGGGCTGCAACTCACCGCTCAGCTCCCGACGCTTGTACACGGACATCTCGTGCTTGGGCTGCTCCTCCTCCTTGTCGTCCTTGACGTTGACGCCCTTGGCGAAGCTTTCCACGAGCTGCGGGCTCAGCTCCTGCTCCGGCTGCTCCGGGGCCTTGTCCACGGCGGTGTGTTCGGATGAGGCAGCGACCATGGTTGCGGGACAAGAGTAGCTGCTTGGCGGGACGAGCAGTGGAGCTGGGAGAGCGGAGCTGGAGAAGTCGCTTGTTGGGTCGAGCGCCAATTCCGAAATGACCAGCAGAAGAGCTGGCGCACGCAGCGCGCCAAGTAGAGGCTACTCGGTGCGGACTCCCGCGCTTTTTGCCTCGCCGTCTCGCCGGCCAGCCGATTCTACATAGGTTCGGGTCAACATCGTCGAGCGCTTGCTTTAGGCCAATCATAACGCCGGAAGGCATTTTTGGCCAATCCCAACGAGCCAATACGATCGGATTCAACGGGTGTTTTTTTGGCGCCAATGCGATCACCGAATGTCATTGTTGCCGTTTTGAAATTGATTTTCTGTTGGGACGAATGTTCGGTTTCAAAAGGGCGCGCTGCTGGCAAAAGAGGAGGAAAAGTAGGTGGCGCTTATCCATACTCCAACTCGCTTCAACAAGAAGCGAAAAAGCGTTAGGAAGAAGAAAAACCACTAGCATACGACCCCTAACTCCTCAATCCCTGTTGCCTATTCCTCATCGGAGGAAGAGCCGAACAGCTCGTTCTTCTCTGCTTCGCGGGTTTCCGCTGCTGCGCCATCTTCCGCAGCAGGTTTGTCGCCATCCTTGTCTGTTTCACTTGCCTTGGACTCCTCCTGCTCGTCCTCGCTTGAGTCCGAGCCGAAGAGACCTGTTGCGTCGTCCTTCTCGTCTTCCGAGCCAGACGCCACACGCGCGCGCTTATTGCGCTTCTCCACCAGCTTCTTCATGGTCGCGTTGCGATTCTTCATGTCCTCGATCGACATGCTGTTGTCGCCGTCTTCATCCAACTCGTCCTCTCCGTCATCGATGAAGCCACCGTCCTCGCCATCCGTTTTCTTGCGCTTCTTGCCTCCTTTCTTCTTGACCACCTTCTTCTCTTCCTCCTCACGCTCGCGTACACTCCAACCTTCGTGCAGCTTCTTCAGACGTTCGTCCTGCTTGAGTCGAATGCCTTCGTGGCGCTTGCGCATGTCATCCTCCTTCACGCGGGCCTCCTCCTGATCGCGAGCCACGCGCTCCTCGTACTCGCGCAGCAGTTTGCGCTGGGCCTCGATCTCCAATCGGCGCTTCTCTTCCTTCTGCCGCTCGAACTCCAAGTGATAGCTAGCCTTTGTCAGTGTGTCGCCACAAAACTTCTCGTGGTCCGACACCTTCTCCTTGTCGAAGGGCAGGTTGTTGTGGTGCTTCTTCTTCTCACCAGAGCTCGAGCTGCTTGTCGCCTCGGCTTGCTGGAGAAGGAAACGGAAAATGCGTTGCGCGCGCTTCAGATCCAGGATGGCGCGCTGCACATCAGCCATCGTACGGTGTTGGGGTACTGCATTGCCACTGCCTGTCCGTGCGGTGGTTGTCTCCTGTCCAAGCGTTGTCACGGCATAGTCTTCCTGGGCAAGACCGGTGTTGTACCAAAGACGCAGGTCGTTCGGGTACATGTGCAAGCCGCGAGACAGCGTAGCGATGCAGCTCGGGAAGTCCTTCGACTCGTAGTAGGCCTTAGCAAGGTACAGAAGCACTTCGAGGTCCTGTCCCTGGTAGCACTTGGTCAGACACACAGTATAGAGCTGGATCGCCTCCTGGTAACGTTCTTCAGCAACGAAAATGTGCGCGAGGTTGATCCAGGCATCGGGCATATCCGGGCTGGTCTCACGCACCTGCGAGAAAATCTGTTTCGCAAGCTCGAAGTTGCCCTTCTCAGCAATCATAATACCCAGTCCGTTGGCTGCGTAGATATTGTGTGGGTGCGACGCCAGCGTCTTCTTGTAGTACACTTCGCTCAACGACATGTTCTTGGTGTAACGATTCTTCTCACCAAGGTTGCTCATAAAGATGTTGCCCATGGACAAGAATGCATACGGATCGTTCTTCAGACCAGGCATCCCCATCACCTTTTCATACTTCTTCTGAGCAAACACCCATTCACGCTTTTTCAGGTGAATGTTGCCCTGCAGCAAGCAGGCCTCGGCACAAGTGGGGTCTACCTCGAGTACCTTGTCAAACATCTTGATCGCCTCAGCCTCGTGGCCACGATCCCGCAGCATGCAACCCAGGCGCAGCAAACAATCGGTGTACTTCGGGAAAACGTCTAGGATCGCATCATAGAGCTTTTTGGCACGGTCCCGATTGCCCATTTCCTCGTACACACGACCCATATTGTACAGAATTGTGACATTCGCCTCCGACACCTTGGGGGTTGAGGATTCCTCAGCCAGAACGTCAGCCTCCTCCGACTTGCTTTCTTCGTCAGCACTGCTATCATCACCCAGCTGCTTCAATGCCTTCTTAAAGCATGTAATTGCGTCAGCAGTTTTGCCGACGCGCTGCTGAAGCACACCAAGGTTGACGTATACTTCCATGGGCACGCGCTCCGAGGCATTGTTCATGACCTTCTCCGCCGCAATGTACGACGAGATTGCAATAATTTGGTCTTTCCGGTCCGGGGACGCGTGAAGCAGCTCAGCCGTACCGATCAGTGCCTCCACGTTTCCTGGCTCCAGTTCAACGACACGGCGAAGCAAGACGACAGCCTCATCCTTCTTGCCAAGCTTTCCATAGACATCGCCGAGAAGCGACAAAATCTCAACATTCTCCGGGTACCCCTTGTTAGCCTTTTCCAAGTACGATGCAGCCTTCGTGAATTCCTTGCGCTCGTAGTACATTTGTGCAAGTCCAAACCAGGGGAGCACGAACTTCGGCCAAAGACGTCCAGCGTTGAAGTAGTAGCTGTAAGCGTCCTTGTACTTGCCCTGCGCGTGGCAACCACGTCCCATGAGGTAGCAACTTTCCGAGCGGATTTCAGGGATCTTCGTGCTGTGGAAAGCATTCCCTGCGAGCGTGAACATCTTATCGTAGTCCTTTCGTGCAATGTTCGTGGCAGTCGCGGACTCATCGCGGTAGGGCCCATCAAGCTTCAGTCCAGAGGTCGACACGGCATCTTCGTCACGGCTAATGTAGGCGACGTACTTGTCGCCAATGCAGATAATCTGGCCCGGCGAGACCTCACTGGAGATGTCCTTGGATGTAGCCACAACAGCCGATCCGCGCACCACGCTCACAGTGCACGGAAGCGGGATCCACTGCGAGAAATAGTGGTTGGCAAGGTGGTTCAGCACCGTGGGGTTCGTCTTGTCGATCGCGTGGGCGTGGTGGATCATCATCATAAACCGCGAGCTTTCGTCGCGGATGCTAACCGCGCGCTCCTCGCGACTCTGGCTCGCCAGCTGCCACAGCGCGTTCGCGATCACAGCGTCCACATTGGTCTCATCCAGCGACGCCGTGTACCGCATGACCGAGCGAGCCTTCTCCACGGCTCCCAAATGGTAGCAGCAGTAGGCGAAGCACATGCGCATGCTGGCGGCCTGCGGGCTGCGCGGGTGCAGCTTGATTGCCTCCAGATAGAGCTTCTTGGCGTCCTTGTACTGCTTCTTGCGGTACAGCAGCAGCGCCTTGCCCAGGATGGCCGGCAGGTTGGTCTTGTTGGAGATGAGCACACTCTTGATGAAGCGGTCGGCGCGGTCGTCCTCGTTCTTGGCCATGAACATGAGTGCCTTGCCCACGAGCGTCATCGGGTGCTGGTGGTCGAGGCGGTCGGCGCGCTGGAAGAAGCCCACGGCGCGCTGGGAGATGGCCTCGCGTTTCTTCTCGTCCTCCTCGTTCCACATGGCGTTGACGGCGTGGCTGGCCAGCGCGATGAAGAACTTGATGCGGCACATGCGCGACGCGTTGTCCTTGTAGATCTCCTCGATGCCGGGCTCCGAGGCCACGGCCAGGATCTCCTGGAACTGGGCCACATGGCCCTGGTTGTAGTACTCCACGGCGAACTGCAGCCACACGTCGAGCGGCGCCACCTCGGCGCGCAGGATGTCGATGATGTCGTTCACGTCATCCGGCAGCTCGTCCACGAACACCTCCACGGCCTGCTCCGAGTTCTTGACGGGGATCAGCAGCGCGCGGTGGTTGCTTGACTCCTCCTCAGCGTCCGACATGACGGCGACGGCTCTGGGCCAATTCCCACACTAAAAAGAGCCCCCCCCTCCCCCTTTTGCCGGACCTGCGACCCACCGTCCGATCGAACGTCGGACGTAGAACTTAAACTCACTAAAATGTCACCTACCCCTTAACTCCTGCAGCCGAGCAGCTCAACTAAAAGGTTAACGGGGACAGGATCGATCGTTGACGATGCTCGTGCGGCCGCAAGGGTGGGGCGACACGGACGTCCTGGCGCTGCTGACGCTGTTCCGCAAGCACCTGCTGAGCTACGTGTACGCGTCTGACAACCAGTTCGCAGAGGTGGTGCGCGCACAGCTGCCAGGTAAGTCAGGCGAACGATTTCTTTTTTACTGTCGAAAATATCGGATACCGTGCTTCATATCGAGCGTTTGGGGGCTGATTTTGCTGCGCTTTCGGTTGTTTTCGGGGACTCGTGAATTGGTAGATAAGGACGAGGCTGAAATTCTGCTGATGGCGCGGGCGTTGATGGAGGAATTTGGGCTGCGGTTCAGCACCAAGAACTTCCGGACGGACGGTGCGACCAATTGACGTTTGCTGCTGCTGTCTGGCGGACTGCTGACTGCTTAGTGTCGACGGTGTGGTTGATAACCGGTGCAACTTGTCGGGAGCAGTTATCGTGACGAACGGGCAAGAGGTGTACGTCTACGAACACATCTACGAGTCGATCCAGCAGCTACCGGAGAATAGGGCTGGCGGGGTGTGGCTCCCGGACGAGCTCAGCCGCTTCCTCGAGAAGGCCAGGCAGTACCGCGATCGGTTTACTGACACCCAGGAGACGTATTTCAAGCAGGTGCAGCTGTGGGGTAAGCGTCTATACCTATTCTGATGATGAGGGGCGCTCTCAAGGACACTTATCCTTTGTCGTCACTGCGTGGATGTTTAGGAAAATCAATTGCGGAAACGAAAAGCAAGTTCTACGCGCTGCGTGAAATATTTCTGAGGGAGAAGCGTCGCCCGCGCCGTAAGTGTGCCACGAGGTTTGAATGCAACTTCGAATGCACGGGCTTGAGAGACTGAACAAGCCATGTGTGTTTGTTTTGCTGTCGTGAAGAACGAACAGGAGTGGGGACTAAGCGTCTTGAGATTTTGAAAGGTATTTTCACCGATGTGCCACCTGCTCGTCGAGTGGAAAAAGTAGCTGCAGTGCCCAGTAAAGCTCCGAAAATGTGGTCGTCTCAAGAGATGGAGACCCTCGTTGACTTCCTCGTTCGGATCACCATTCAGATTCAAAGAACTGGGAGCTCAGACCTCGTTGACCGTGTCGCCGAGACGTTGCGTAAGTGTATATCCTCATGACATCGCTACATGTTGCTGCTGACACGACAAAACCTACCAATGTATTCAGATCGGACGTACGGGTCATGCGTAAATAAGTTGGCCGACATGAGAGACAAGTTCTTGAAAAAGTCGACAACGGTCCGAGCAGCGAGTAAGCACCCATGAAGCATCAAACTAGGAAACAAGGAAACGTGATGTGATCTGACTTTTTAAAATACGTTGCTCGGGGAATTTAGATATACCTGACACGATTTTTGATCCAGCCTCAGAAGCGTACAAGATTTTTAGCGCAGGTAAAGCCCTTCCTCAACCGTTGATGTGGAATGAGCTTGCTTGTCACTAACCCAGCTGCATTTACTTTGAATCAAGATTGGAGTGATAACAACGATCCTTACTCGCTTGGATATATAGCGATCAAGTCACGAAGTACGTTCTTGCACTGCTCTGATTGCTCATCTGGTTGCATTGACCACTCCACTGACAACTGCTTTTGGTGGATTAAAACAGGGCTCAGACTGAATAGTGAGCGTAATAGAAAACGACGGAACAAAAGCAATTGGTCACCACGACCTAAGCTTCGGTCGGCGACAATGGCAGCTCGTGGGACGGCAAGCTCAATCCCAAGCCCAGTGGTTCCGTCTGCGCAAGCTGCTGCACTACTGCCAACAGCTTACCCTGTTGCAAAAGAGTCGCTTAATAGCGAGACAGCTGCAGTGTCGCAGTCGGAGAGACCACCAACAAGTACGATACCTGCAGACGATTATGCGGCGTTTGTCCAGGATATTGCAGAGCAGTGCCAGTGGGTGGAGAAGGTGGTGCATAATGTTCTCCGGGGCATGCAACACTCGATAGATTTGTACCGATCCAACAAATTGGTCGATTTCTTCTACACGATTTCAAGCTTGACACCAGGTACGGAATGAGAAGATCCTCAAACCAGAATAGCATTGAGTGTGCCTCATAGTTGAGAGCTAACATGACGTTTTCAGGCGTCACGTTTCAAGATCTGTTTGCAGATGCCCAGCACATTCTAACCCAATTTGAGAAGCGTACGTCATTCAGAATGGCCGTCTACTTGCGATGCGTAAACTGACAACGTATATTGTGTGCTATCGTTATAGGTTTCGGTACATTGGATGGCTTCGAGAATCTCGTTTTGACGGTGCCAGATATTAGTTCGCCGAAAGCAAGTTTGGGCCAAGAAACAAACAAAGACAATCGCGCGCGTGACAGTCAAGCGGATGCTGTTTCGACCATCGCTAACGCGCAGGGTGGTATGGCTAAGACGGGTCTTAACGATTCGTGCAACTCTGAAGAAGCCATTTTCAGTGAAGATGAATGCGACCATGATCAATCACCATCTCTGGGATCTCCCACTTATGAGATCTCTCAACGAAAAAAGGAGGGAGCTGGTGTTCATATGGGTGAGCGTGAACATGAATATGAACAATCTCCTCTTCTCGAGTCGCCTCAAACGGGCAATGAATCTGCTGCTATGGAAGGGGACGAACACGAAGATGAACAGTCTCCTCTTCTCGACTCACCGACTCAGACACCTCAGACAGGCAATGAAGATGCTGCTGACGAACACAGGTCGGGCGCTGCTGAGAAGCAATCTAGTCCAGGTTCGTTGACTTGTACAGTTGCGATGCACTTTTATCGACTCACGTTACGCGTGTTTTTCCCTCTCTACTTGCGGAACCAACAGAGGATACCTGGGACGATGGAGGTTACGCTGATGCTGATTTGGAGGAGGATGGCCTCGATAACCATTCCGTCGGCTCGTCGGATAATGCATGTGCGTAGTGATTTATGGGTTATCGGGTTATGCTGGTGTGTAAAAACTGATGAATCGTGTTTGCTGTTTTGTCGTGTCTGTAGGGTCGGGCTGGAGCAATTTCTCTGATACGAAGAATACCCACCGTCATTCAAAGGGCAATTCACCTTTGAACAATCCGTACCCGCTTTCGAGACAATTTGCTTCAGCCGACTCGAAGAAGCCATCGAAGCGTGGCAAGGATGAGCAATACGGAAAGAACTTTGACTTGGCCAAGAAGCGCCGTCTGGACGAACAGGCATCCACAGCAATCAGAGATGATAAGGACGATGAGGTTGATGAAGACGATGAAGACAGGGAAGACGACGGTTACGACGAAGGAGAAGAGAGTGGTAGCCTTAGCTCGGAGGGAGAGCTTGAGGAAACTCCTCACCCGCTTCAGAGCATGCTTGACTCTTTGGATTCGCAAGTGGCAGCACTACAAGCAAAGCAGCGTAAACAGATCGAGCGAGAGGAAGATCGGTGGCGCCAACGCGAGTATGCCGCCCGTGAGTACGGCTTTTAAGAGAGCATGTCGATGTTTGACTCTTGAGGTGGTAGGCGGGGACTTTGAGATGACTATCACCGTGTCGTTCTGTCGTGCTGTGAATATGCGTGCTATTCGCTGGTCGTCGATGCTGTCCAGGAGGAGGTATCTATTTTCCATGTAGTTATCCAGTTTTTGAAGCGTTGGGGGGCCATTTTAGGCCATCGCTCTTGTGATGTCGACGAGTTCCTCAAGGCGATACGGTACATGTTGAGTTTAAGAACATGTTTTTTCTATTGCTCTACACCTCATCGTCGTAGACTTGGTGCTGTATTGCCCACTCATTACTTTTGAGGTGACCAACGCGGCGTCGGATGGACTCGATTAGCTTCGAACGGTCTCCCACGTAGTCGTCGTTCTCGATGAAGTCGTTGTTCAGCAGGCACAGCTCTTCAATGGCGTTGCTGTCGGTGCTGCGAGGACTCAACGAGTTTTGGCGATTGTCTGAGCTATTGGTACGGCGGCGCTTCCGATCGAACTGTGTGTTTCCCTCTCCGACGACGCCATCTCTCCTTGAGCTGACGCAGTGTGTAGCGTTGCTGTTTGCGGGGTTTCCCAGTACGTCGGCTATCATAGCAAGCCCGCTTAATGTGAGCAGGTTTCCGCTCAAGTCGACCAACGTGAATGGCTTCACCTGAGCTCGCTTTACCAGCGATCGCAGTAGTGCGGCTGCCCCGTCATTCCGCAACCGATTCGCTCCCATCGAAAGCGACGTGAGGGTGCTGTTGCTTTCTAACGCTGTCAATAGTCGAGCGGACACACCTGCGAGCCCCAGTCCAATGCCATTCGCTTGCAGATGTGTGACAGAATCATTGGTAAACAGAAAGTCTGCAAGCACATCACCGAAGCCAACGTCGAAAAAGTTTTGAGCAACATTCAAATGCTTGACCGTCTTGTTTTGGCCCAGGGCTAGCAGCAGATTGGTGGCACCTTCAAGACCAAAATTACAGCCACCGACGTCAAGCTGGGTTAGCACCGCTGCCGGTCCAGCGCCTTGGGAAGCCAGCATCGGTGTCAGTGCGTGTATACCTGGGTCACCGATCTGCACGTTGTTGGTCAATTCAAGGCGCTCCAGATTCAGCACGCCATCCATACTTGCGCTACAGATCGCCCCCACGGTTGTAGAAGACACGCCATTGTCGCTAAGACGGAGGTGTCGTAATGCCAGTGGCTTTCGCAGTTTGGAGAGGCCTATGAATGCGTCGTCCTCCAACTCGTTGTGCTCCAAGAAGAGACGCTGCAGCTTTGGGGCACGAAATGCTGCGTCGATGAGCAGCTTCGCGTCGAAATCCGCGATGGTGTTGCTGAGTCTCAACTGGGTAAGCTCCGGCATCTCAGTCACCAGACCCACCAGTTGACGAAACCCTTCAGGTCGAATTCTCACAGACACCAGCTCCAGCGTCGTGATTCTGCTGGTATCCAGCGTCTTGTCCAACGTCGGGTTCGGCTTTGTCAGCGTATTGCGGGTCTGCGCGATTTGGTTATCACTCAGTTTCCCATGGAAGAAGCCCAGCTCCGTGAGGTGCGGGTGGCTCTGCATCAGTTTCCCCATAGTCTCCCAGCAAGTGTTTTGCTGCTCTGGATGATGCACCTCGAGTCTCCGCAGCTGTCGGAGCGCCAAAATCAAGTTCGCATTGTCCTCGCAGACTTCGCGGCCGTGCACCTTCAGCACCTCCACGACGTCCACGAAAAGCTTCTGGCAGTCCACCAGCACGTCAACGGATCCTGATAGCTCCAACGGTGTGCGCAGCTTGAGCAGCGTGCGGAACTGATGCTCCCAGAACACGTGCCGGAGGTTGCGTCTGCGTCCCTGGGCCGCCGCCGTGTTCTCGACGGGGATCGGTTCGTAGCCCAGTCTCGCGGCGTTCATGCGGAGCTCCCACACGCGCTGCGTCTCTCGGTCGAACAGGAACTTGTCTCCGGCCTGGGGGTCGTAGCCGTCGCGCGGTTCCGGTGCCTCCTGCTGCGCGGTCGCCTCCCACGCCACCTCCATCTCGCGCAGGCGGAAGTTGGACAGCTCGCGGAAGAGCTGGTGGCGGATGGCGATGGGCAGGTACTCCAGGTACTCGAGCACTTCCTGCACGGGCGTGAAGAGCGCCACGGCCACCACGGACAGCTCCACGAGAGACTGGACCCCTTGACGACGCATTCTGCTGGTTGAGCACTGAATGATTCGGCTGCAGTATGATGATATTTTCGGGTGTAATTTCGGAATAGCCTGACGTCAGATGGCTACACTTTATGGCATCAAGCTCTGCGCTTGCTCCCAGAGCTGTTTGAGTTTGTCTATGCCCGCCTCGCCTTCTGCCAGCGCTTCTTTCACCTTTTGCGCGAGGCGGAGGCTCTCCAGCTCCACGTGCGAGTTGGCCTGCAAGGAGCGCTCAAACTGCTCCGACTTCTTCGCGGCGCACTCGATCACTTCGTCCGGCAGCTTGGCCAGCATGGCCACGTTGATACCGTAGCTCTTGGGGCACATGCCGTCCTCCAGTTTGTACAGGAAGGTGACCTTGCGATCGTTCTGCGGGTCGACGATGCACCCCATGTGGCCCAGCGAAACCTTGTCGTTGCCCGAATACTCTTCCACCAGCGAGTGGTAGTGCGTAGCAAACATCGTCCGGCACCTGATGTCGCTCAGCAGGTGCTCGACAACCGAGTACGCGATGGCAGTGCCGTCGAACGTAGACGTACCACGTCCCAACTCGTCCAGAATGACGAGCGAGTGGCTGGTCGCGTGGTTCAGGATCGTTGCTGTCTCGGCCAGCTCCACGAACAGAGTACTCTGGCCAGCAAGGATGCGATCGGACGCACCAATTCGAGTGAAAATACGATCCACGGGGCTAAGACGGCACTTGGCTGCGGGGACGAAGCTGCCGACCTGAGCCATGAGGGTCAGAACGCAAGTCTGGCGCAGCAGCGTCGACTTACCACCCATGTTGGGTCCACTGAGGAGAACCATTTGACCATTTCCTTCGATGCCGAGTCGCGCATCATTCGGAATGAAGTCGCCACTGCCATAGGTTGCAGCAACACAAGGGTGAACGCCCTCTTCGATATCGATGAAAGCGGTTCCTCCATTCGCGGTGCTTGCCGCGACCACTTCCGGCTTCGTGTATCCTTCGCTCTGGCTGCTGAGTAGTCCGAGACTCACCAAGCAGTCCAGCATGGCCAGACATTGCACCGCCTTCATCCAGTACTTGTAGTCTTCGTCAAACTTGTGGAAAATGCGACGAGTTTGATCCTTGAGCGCTTCTTCCTTCTGGTCCTCCGCTGTAGCCAATCGTTTCAGCAACGCACGTATCGTTGCTGTGTGAAAGCGCTTGTATCCTTTCTTGCGAGACTTGAGCTCATACTCTTTGGGCTGCTTCGATAGAGCACTCTCGGGGACCTCCAATTGGTAGCGGTCCTCCTTTTTCTTGCCCCAGTAGGAAATCTGTCGGCACCGCAGCACGGAACGCTGCTCGCTCAAATATTCTGCCAGCTCGGATTCAATCTGAGTAATTTCAGCGCCAGCTGCATCGAACTCTGGGTCTACACCAGCTTGAGGCACGATCACACCGCTCTTTTTGGCCGAAGCTTGATCAAAGCTGCGCTTGAAAAACTCCAGCTTCTCTGTAAGATCGGGGAAGTGTCCATGCGTAATGCCCGGCTGGGTACCGTCCTCGACACGGCACCTCTTCAGAAGTGACTGGAGAATTGGCGAGTTGGACTGCGAGAGACGAGGACCCAGCTCGAGAGCAAGCCTCATAGCGTCGTCAAAACCGTTTAGCACGGCAAGGAAGTCCTTAATCTTGCGGACGTTGTATATCTGGGACTCGTACATAACTGCACGGCTGTCCGGGTGCTCCTTTGAGCGATATGCAGATCCAAGCGCGTGAATTCGAGACAGCAAACGCTCCAAGTCCGGTAATTTGCGGAGGAATTCGCGGATCTCCATCATCAAGTCACCACTGTTACCCAGCTCTTCAACTGCATCGAGTCGCTCTTGAATATCGCCTATCTTGCACAAAGGTTTGAGCACCCACTCCTGGAACAAGCGGCGGCCAAAGCTTGTCACGGTCTTATCCATAATATCGATCAGGGATCCCGACCGCGAGCCGTTAAAGCTGTTGCAAAGCACTTCCAGGTTCTGGATGGTCTGCGAGTCCAACACAACGTACTGCTGGTTTAGCTCAGCTTGAGCAGCGGACAAAGCTTCCTTATTTGCACGCGCTTCGCGTGCCTCCTCGTCCGAAGGTTTGTACCTCTTGAAGTTACAGAGTGAAAGCAACTCTTGGTCGATGATACTGCGTCGCAGGTGCCAAATACAGCCGCCTAAAGCGCTGACCGCAAGCTGACCCTCAGACTTTACGACTTTATCCTTTTCCAGGAAATATAGTATGTCTTCCGGCCATCCATTCTCCTTGAAATATCCCGCGCGCTCGATTTCATCAATTGTTTTTGATGCATCCCAGAACTCCTTACCGACTCGTAGTGACGAACGGATCGCTGCCGGTGCTGCGTGCTTGAGCACCTCTTTTGTGTCGTCGGAGATATTAAACCGCTCAGTTACGATTTCCACGATGTGAAATTGAGCGAACAGCGTCTTCAACCGGTCTCGCTGCTCAGTATCGTCAAACTCGGATAGTTGGAAGGCGCCGGTAGAGCAGTCCACCATGCAAACGCCTAAGCGAACAGTTTTCTGCGTAGCATCGAAAGCTTCTTTAAGCGCGAGAAGGCGCTTTGACACTTGGTCTTGCGACGAAATAGGAGCGTCCAGGAAGCTCACAGTATTTGTGCCGATGGAAAGTAGAGAACACACCTCACGACGAACAACCTTGGCCTTCTTTGCTAGCTTGGTGTTCCGGACTTTCAGCATGTCGGGCGTTTCTGTTTGTTCCACACGAGCGACGCGATAGCCCTTGGCTACCAGTTGGGACGACATTTTCGAGTATGCAATCTCTGGGAAGCCTGAGTGTGCTTTGTCGCCCTTCATATAGATGAGGTTCAGCTCTTTGAAGCCAACATCCGCATCCATGTGGAACAACTCGTAGAACTTGCCAACCTTGAAAAACAGCACGGTATCCATGTTTTGCGCTTTGACTGCCCACCACTGCACCATGGCCGGAGTTTCTTTCTTCATGAACTCTGCCGGTACTTTCAAAGTGCGCGGGTCGTAGTCTGGGGAGTCTGGAGAGTTGTCATTGATGTCCCGCCGTTTCTCATGCAGCCAAGACAGAGAATCATGAATGTGGTTCCCAGCACCCGCCACGGAGCTGGGCAAGGCAGGCCCATCAGCCGAAGGCGCCGACTTCTTGCTGCTTGACGTAGGCGTCCCGCTCCATTTCTTCTTAGCAGCAGGCGGGGGAGACAAAAAAGACTTTGCGGGAACGCTCTTCGCCTTGGTCGTTGCAGGAGCACTCTTCCGCCGCTTCTTGGGTGGCAAGGACTCTTCCTCGGACTCCTCATCCACCAGGTCATCGACATCATCGTCATCCGAAGGTTCCTCCTCCGCGCCACTAAATTCCGACTCTTCCTCGTCGCCTCTTTCCTCGGGACTGTCCTGCTCCCACTCCTCCTCGCTGCTCACAACGTTGCGCGTGGCAGTCTTGCCCTTACGACGACGAGAGGCCGGCGCCACAGGCTGCTCCTCCTCCGAGTCGTCATCGTCCTTAATGACAAACTTCCCGGCACGTTTCTTAGGTGGGTCGATCTCCTTCTTCTTCTCCTTCGGCTTCGGTTTGCTCGTCTGCACGGGCTCCGCCTCGTCCTCGGAGCTGGTGCCCAGGAACTCCTCGTACGCTTTGCGCTTGGCGCCCACGCTCAGGGCCTTGTCCGCGCCTTCCATCTCCACATCGTCAGCTTCTGTCTCCTTCTCCGCCGACTTCTGCTTCACCTTGGGGGAGAACTCGATCTTCTTGCGCGTGGCGCTCAGCGACTCGCGCTTCGTCTGCGTCTTGGTGGCCGCCGCCTTCTTCTTGGAGCTGCCGTTGCTGCTGGCCGAGGCGGCAGGCGCATTCCTCTTCTTGGCCGACCCGCCCTCCGACGACGGGGGGCTGAAGAAATTGAGCAGAGAGCTCTGCGTCTTCTGCTTCATCTCAGCGATGCGCGCGGTTTGCAAGTGGCGCGCGTGCCATTCCCGCCAAAACGACGTGATACAAATTCCAAGTACAACTCGCAGCGACACGATTGGTCACTTTTCGTGATGTATTGCACACTAAGTTGAAGAAAGATAACGTTGCTGTAGGACTACACCTGGTGTACCTGGTGTAGGAAAGGATGGAGGCAAGGATGTAGCACCCCCCATACCTTGGACAATAAACGGGGGAACAGTCTACATGTAAAATACTCAGTTGGTTAGCCTCTAGCCGCATGGAGATGTCACGGATCTCCGTAAACAGTCTGGCGATACACTTTTGTGCGGATTCCGACAGAGTCGCGCTCGCCAACGTCTCGACGTGTGTCTTGAGCGCCAGAAATGACTTTGCGAATGGCACCAACATTGTCATCAACCGTGTTCTTCTCCCAATGGGCCACAGTGTGCAGGTTTTTCTCGTTGCGTCTTCTGCGCTATCACGAAGGTGGGTTCGCTCGCAAAGAAGAAATGAAGACCGTGCTCCTGAGCTCCAAACCGAAGCAGACGGAAGGAGGTAAGCTTACACCACCCATTGGTGGTTCATTAATTCCAAGTCTATTTCCGGGGTAACGTGAATCTTGTGCCGGGTCTTATCGCGCTCAACGAAAGCATTCTTGAGGAGCAACACGCAGAGTGACGTTGGGAGATGTATTTGGCAAGATGCACTCAGTATAACAACGTCCTCTTGAAGCAGCTGAATTGTGTGCGTGAGCAATGCTCGGCGCCCGAGCAACTTGGTGGCGCTTCCCGTCCCTGTGCCCGTCAAAGCAGAAGACGACACAGCACGACACGGACACGTGCGAGGAGGACAGCACATTTAGTGAAGACGACAGCGCAGCCACAGGAAGTGAGTGGGTCTACATCGAAGAGCCCGTAGGTTTCTTCGTGCCGAAAATGCAGCAGCGGAAGCAGCACCTTCACCTCGACCAAGCGCAGCACCTCCTGCACTACGGCAGCTTCAAGCACGTGATGCGTCTCCACAACATCAGTCTTGTCACGTCCGTAGAGGATACTGACGCGCACGGTGCGTCCAAGTGGTGGATGACTATCCAGGACCCGAGCACCGTGCAGGTGTGGGTAGTTTACTTCCCGTCGCGGCATCGATTGCAAGCTTGGATCGACCTGATGTCTTCGGTCTTCAACGCTACAAACAGCCGTGCCGTTATCAGTGCCTTGATCACTATCAAAAAACCGCCCACCGCGCCTCCATTCTAGCTTGTCCAGTCCGCCACGCAAAACCACAGCTCACCGCTGTCATCCTCCACGCCACGCCACGCTTCATTCGAACCTGACGTCCCTACATCCGTCCCGCAGCTGCCGAACCTGCACCTGTATGCACCAAGGCAAACCAACCACAACGACCTCGCGAGGACACCCCCAAACACCACGGAAGACGAACTGGAAAACGCGCTTGCTCACGTGGCAACAGACACTGCATCAGTAGAACCCATTTCTCGGCAAGGCTGTATTAAAAAGTTTTACCAAACTTTTCGCCACCCCCTCGCGTCTACAGTCGCTCGTTCCCGACTGACCGTTCGTGTTTCAGGCAAGAGATATCCTGTGCGCAGAAAACAACTTAGTTGGCCGGGACGCCGCCGCCAGACTTAAGGCGCAGCTGGGCCTGACGCTTGCGGGACACCTTGACGGCCTTGGCCTCCTCCACGGCCTTGGCAACGTTAGCGCGCTTCTCCGTCAGGATCAGCTCGATGTGGGCCGGGTTGGACATGTAGGGTCCGATGCGGCCGTGAGCGCGGTAGGTGCGACGACGCTGCTTAATGGCGGCGTTGGCCTGAGCGTGCGAGATGTACAGCAGGTCCGTGTCCAGGCCCTTGACCTCGGCGTTGGCCTCGGCGTTCTTCACCAGGTCCAGGATGATCTTGGTGGCTTTCTGGGGCCACTTGCACTTGTCGCCAGCGGCACCGCGGAGCTTACCCTGAGCGTGACGGCCGCAGCCGCCCGTGAACTTGGTGAAGGGCACAGCCTGCTTGTACTCGGTCACGGCCTGCAGGAAGCTCTTCGCCTTGTTCAGGGGCATGCCCTTGATGGCGTGGCTGACCTCGCGGCAGTGCTTAAAGTGCACGCGGAGGTGCGAGCCGCGGGCCTTGGCGGCGCGCTGAGCGTCTTCAGGTTCCTGGCTGTAGGACGGCATGATTCTTGCTTCACGTTCGGGTTCTGGAAACTGGTGAGCGGCAAATGCGGTCGGCCCCCAAGACCAAGGCAGGCCACGCGCCCCCACCACCAATCACCCGCCCGACTGAAAATCGACGCATTTTGGCCAATCCGCGCGCTAGTCGACAAGATAGCTTATCCGGCGCCGGATAACAGGGTATGCGTTTCTAACGGGGCCGTGAGCTTTTAGCGATGCATTTCTAAAGGCACTGCAACCTTGCAGTGCTACGAAGCCAGCTTGAGGCACGTTTCGGCAGCAACATTTCTCTATTAGCGGTTGGGCAAGCTACTACCTCACATACATATCGCCGCCAGCTATGCAAGTTTAAAATGACGCCTCCGACGAGTCCGAGTCGCTGGCGGCAGACTCCTCTTCGTCCTCCTCCTCCTCGTCCACCTCGTCGGCGTCTTCCTTATCGTCCTCTTCCACTTCGGCGTTATCTTCCTCGCCACTGAGGCGCTCGTGCTTGTACGAAATGCGCTCCCCTCCTCCACGACGCGATCGACCGCCCGTGATGATCAAGCTTGAGTCAATGCCCTCCAGTTCCTTCTCCTTCGCGTGCTTCCTCTTCGTAGCGCTGATGTCACGGCTCGTAGGATACGAACCGTGAAAAGCAACACCGGCATCCTGCAATCGATCACGCAGGATCTCTTCCGCTTCCTCGGTCGAATCAGCACCCTTCAGGAGCTTGTACACCCGTGGACTGAAATGTGTACAGGATAAATAAAGCACCCAGCACGGTTAGTGCACAGCAATACGCTTGTTTCAATCTCAATACGTACTTGAGGACGCCAGCCGCGCGACCCAGTTCCTTCAACGAGGCAAGTCCCGGCGGGTCCACTTGCTTGACCGTCTTGGTCTTTTTTGCCAGTGCCGCGGATTCCTTGCTCTTTCGCTTGTTGGTGTGGCTCTTGTCCGGCTGCAGTCACGATTCATAAAGCAACAACAAAAAGTCACCATCAGCACGCGAACGCAACACTGCAACAGCTCGTAACAGCAGATAAAGCAACGTCCATACCGCTGTGCGTCTCTTCTTCGCTGGAGCAACATCGTCTTCATCTTCCTCAGGCTTAGCTGCCTCGCCTTCGCTTGCATCGCTGTCATTGGCATCGTCATCTTCTTCTTCACTCGCATCCACCACTGCGTTGCGCTTTTTAATGGCGCGCGCCGTGCGCTTCCTGCTGGGGCGTAGATCAACCTCTTCTTCTTCTTCTGCATCATCGTCTCCTTCTGGGGCATCAGCCTCGGCATGTTCGCTCTCATTGTCAGAATCATCTCCACCTGGACACAACTCGAGCATATCCGGCAGCAGTGCCTTAATTCGAGACTTCCACTGCGCTTTGAAGACCCCGAACTCCATGCCGAAGCGCACCGCCAGCTTCTGCATCACCACTTTCAGCGTCACCGTGTCTGCGTTCATCAGTGGGAGCATCTCCCGCAGCGCCTTCACAATAGCGTCCTCCGTAACCAGCGACTCCACAAACGCTGGTGGCGCCTCGCCCAACGCTTCCATCATGCTGTCTGCCGTTTATCCCACGAACTGGTTGTCAAAATGAACGCGCCAAAAAGCAACCTCTTTAATTCGATAGCAGATTGGGCAGGTTAGCTAAAGCTGACTTACATGCCACCACCCTGCACACTTTCTGTCATTGCTCTCACTTACTCTCCTGATCAAGCTGCTGTCTTCCTCCTCCTCCCTCTAGTCCAGTGTTTTCATGCACAAGCGCGTTTACCTTCTAGTCGTCCTTGTTTTCGTTGTCCGAGTCGGACGACGTGCCTTCGTACTCCTCCTTGGCTGTATCGTGGGCGCCCTTGGTTACCACGCCAACGAGTACCCGCACGAGCAGGAGACCCCACCAAATGTGCAGGCAGTACAGCGTCGTGAGCAGCACATTGAAGAGCAGCCACGACGGAGGGCCTGGGTACGGGAACAGCTGCGTGAAGTCGTGCGCGTCCGCCATTGTCATGCTGGCCTCGCGGTTCTCCACCACGGTCGTGTAGAGCAGCTTGGTCGGGTACTGGTAGATGCGGTAGTAGAACCACAGCACGATCGTGGTAACGAACAGGATCTCGCTCGTGAATAGACCCGGAACGCCTTCCATCTTGAGGTAGTTTGCCATCTTCAGCATGTCGAGCGGGATGTCAGTCATATCGTGGAGAAGTAACACGACCACACCCACGGGCAAGAAGCCAACCGCGTATGACCACGTGACCAGCGCAATTGTGACGACGTGGTGCGTCATCATCACCAAGTAGTCCTTGCGGATCTCCTCCAGGAACTTACACGAGAATGCGGTGTAGATCCAAATGGCCTAATGCGGATGAGGAGTCAATGACAACAACAAAATAGCATAAGTTAGCCGTCTTTCAACACCCCGCCCGCAAACGAGGCTCATGCCACGGCTCTCACCAGTTGTGTGATGTAAAGCAGCTTGGTGCTGAACTTCTGTGTCGGGAACACGCCCGTGTCCGTTCCCTGGTTCCACACTGCAGTGTATCATAAACGGAAGTGCCATTCGGTCAGATCTCTTGGTCCCTCCCTGCACTTGCTCCAGTCAAGCAAGGTCCTTACGGGTTGCCGTGTCCTGCCACCACGTCTCATCGCGCAGCACGTACAGCTCGAAGATCGTCATGGACACGTGAATGGCGAGCTGCCACGACTGGTCGCACCACTTCTTCATGGTCACCGCCTTCTTGAGCGGGTCCCCGAGGTGCTGCAGGAACGTGCGCGAGAACCACCCGCCTCCGATGGCGAACGAGGTCTTGGTCAGCTTGACGGCCAGCGCCACCACGAAGACCATGGCGAGGAGGATGTAGAGCATCTGCTTGTCGTCCCACAGCGTGTGTGTGATGACCCCCAGCTCACACACGAGAAGGCTCACCAGCAGGGTGTCCAGGATCGGGTTGGGCTTCGGAATCGAGCGCGCCATGTTCGCACTTGTTGGTGCGCAGTCGACGCTCCGCTCCCTTCGCCGCCGTTTTTCTTTTGTGCCCCGCAGACAGGCTGGTCGAGCTGCAGCTACAGACTGGAGCAATGGTTTTGTAAAGGGTTTCTACGCTAGCGTTACAGTCCAATCGGGTGCAGTAGGTATCAGATCAAAATGCATAGCAGCCCGTCAACTGATCCCATTGGCGGTTGAGTCAGCCCTGCGACACCTTCAAGCAGCACGACTCGTGCATCCCGCATCAAGCAAGGCCTTACGTTTCCATCGGCAAGATGGAGCTCCCGCTGCGGGGCTGGCTGAGCGAATCGCTCTGTAGCTGCAGAGCCCAACTGTGATGCCTGCCGACCGACATCACCAGCTCAAAGCACGCGACTCGTAATCATCGCAACGAGATCGTCATCTTGCGGTTTGCCTCACCTAGGTATACGCAGCAATCGGTTCCGAGAGAATACATGTAAGGCCAGAGATGGCTTCAAATTGAAGTTACAGTAGCTACGGCCGATCCGCAGCGTTACATGCAAGGTTGTCACGTGCAGCGGGCTTCCAGAAGCTGGAGGTCCTTCTCGCTGAAGTTGTCCAGGACGCTTAAGCAAGCGCGGCGATTCACTTCTCGGAAATGCACGTCCAACTCCTCGCGGAGTTTCTCGGTCTTTGCATTGGCCGCGAGGCTTTTGCTGAGGTTGTCGAAGACAACCAAGATTAGGAACTGGTTGAGCACACACACCTTATACATCCGGTGCAGCTCGTCCAGTGGCAGACACACAGCTTCCACTTCTGCTGTCAGCGCCTTGCGATACATTTCCAGACACCCCGCTTCTTGCGTTCGGCGGTGGCTTGCTTGGACGCTGACGATAAAGAAGAAGGCGAGGTCTCGCAGCGGATTGCCCTTTCCGCACGTCGCCCAATCCAGGAGCCACGTCACCTCCTCCTCCGTGTCATCCGCCGGCAAGAGCATGTTCGCAATGTGGAAGTCGCCGTGGATCAACGAAGACGGGCCGTTATCCACCATATTATGTATCACCTTGAGCTGCTCAGGCTTTTGGCTCATATGCTGGCACAGTGCAGCCAACTTGGCCTTCTCGCTGCTTTCCAACGACACGTCATCCAAATACTCCTCCCAGCAACCTGGGAACTGCAGAAGCTTCTCTTCGCCTGTAAGTTGACTGCCAATCCCCGCTGGAGTTGCGAGCCCGTCGCAATCGTGATCCCAAAAGCGCGCGTGCATCTGCGCAAGCTTCGTCACCAGCATCGGGATATGGTGGGGCGGGCTTCCATTCACGCAAGTGAAGGTCTTCACCGACTCCACGCACTCCAGCACAATCAGCACATTAGACGTGAAGATTGCGGTCGGGATGGCGAACGGGAACCCTACGACGGCCGCCGAGTTCTTCATGGCTGCGTCCCCTGCCTTCGTCGTGAACTCGTTGTAGAACTTGGACTCCACCGAGAACATGGACTCGAACGGGAATTCCGGCCGCATGAACTTCCCCACAAAGCGTTTTTCCATGGTCCTGGCCTCGTCTTCAGACTCGAACTCGACCGTGATGATCACCACCTCCGCGATGACCCCGAGGTTCATGGGCTCCCACTGGAAGTCGACCACGCGCTGCACCGGATACGAAGCGCGCAGGATCTGCTGCAGGAACTCGGTCGTGAGCTGACCGGGCCGCGCCGGGACCCCCAATGTGCTCGTCATGGTCTCCGCAAGCGGTTGAGAGGGTCCTCTGCGTCGCCAGGCGTTTCTCGAAGTGGCTGCGTGCGCATACTTTCATCTATGCGAGAAATCGACCAATCAAATCATCCCTCGAAGCCACGCCGAATGGAGTGGTCGCAGACTCGCAGCGCATGCCCCCCCTGTTGCGGGCAATGGCGCTGCGGATGGCGCACCGTGCTCTTCTGTCTGGCTGTCGGACGCCACACGAATACTGGCAGTCGGAGTACAAAGTCTCGTGAACGAGCAACTTCAACTTGACTTGACTCCGGATACATGTACTCAGCATCTGCTGCTGGACGTCGAGCCTCAAGAGGTATCCTTTGGATTCGAGTGAACTTACCTAACCATTGCTGTCGACCCACAGAGCTACCAAGTCGGTAACGGTGACTGCGAGATTCCTAGAGCTCAGACGCAGGTTGGTGGGTATGTGGGAGCAAACCCGCCCTATGAGGACGATCTGAGAACACTCGAAAATACGGCAAGCTACGATTTCCTTGCTTCATAGCGCCTTTGTGTCCGAGGATGACTCCTGGGTCGGCGAGGCTACACTACACGGCAACTCCCTGTACCTCAAATGTCATCACCGACGCAGCAGGGATCGACACGCTGAAGGTTGTTCCCGACAAAGCGACCTTCGCAGACTCATGCAGCGCTCCCGTGCCGCTCGTCTCCGTCGTCCACGCTGTGATGGGACCTGCAACCGTCGTGAAGCTCGACAGATCAAACGTGACCGTCGACGCTGAGTCGCCCGCGTTCACCGTTACCAGCACCAGCAGCTTTGACGAGGCGTCGGACGCCATGACAGTGTTCGTGCCGTCGTCTGTGGAGAGGATCGCCATGCCCGGTCGGATGTGACGTGAGTACTGAATGAGTGCGTAGTACTTCGGGTTGGGCGTACCGATCCAGTTGTCACCCGGGTTGGACTGAATGAGGCCCCAAGCTCCGCTGTCTAGCGCTTGCCAGTACACGAATGCTGACACTCCCATCTGATTAATGTCGAGCGCGATAGATTCGGCCAGACTCAGCCCTGTCACGTCACTCTCACCATACTCTGAGTCCCAGAATTTTTTCTTGGACTGATTCACTAGTGTCTTCAAGGCTGCTCGATCAGCTCCGCGGTACGGACTTTGGCCGTCGTAGCCGTGGGTGTTCACCTTGCCGATGGCAGCCATGGCATCAGCATCCGACGACATGGACGTGAGTGTGGACAGCGCCAGCGACGGAGAGTTTTCATCGGAGGATGAGATGGCCACATCCTGTAGTCCCAGAGTGTCCAGTTGGGAGCGAAGCTTTACCAGGACATCCATTTGCGTATCTACCTCGAAGTGGCAGCCTTCTTGGCCGCCCGGGTACTCCCACCACGTGCTCATCGGCTCGTTGAAGGCTTCGACGTAAGTGAAATTGATCCCCCAGCTCGTCCTGGCGTGGCTAACCACGGTGGCCAAGTACAACGCAAACTGGTCGTGATTCCAATCGTCCAAGTTGTCATTGTCTCCGTCGTCCCCACCAGCTGTGGCATGGTTGTTTGTCATCCACCATGGAGGCGAGTTTGAAAAGGCCTCCAAGATATCGACGTCGCGCTGCGTTGCAAGACGGACCATCGCGCGCTGCTTCGCGTCGGCTTCCCAGTTCCAGCTCGTGCTCGTTGGGTCCTTACTCATCCAGTCCAGCCAAAATGCCTCCATGAACTTGAAAGCCGGCATTTTGTCCGACGTTTCCATGGAAACCTCACTGCCGCTGTCATCGACGACGTTGTTGGCTGATCCACCGATGTTGTATCGCGCAATGGAGAGCCCCAGTGCCGGAAGGCTAGACGTGGAGCCGTTTATCGTCACAGCGTCCTTCGTTGTGAAGAGTAAGTCAGCAATGTCCTCGCGATCACCGAATGCATTGGCCCACCAACAGAGCGACGTGCCCCAGCCATCCCAAGAGCTGACTAGTGTCGTGGCGGCATCAGCCTTCACGGTGTAGTCCGCGTTGGTCTGTAAAGACTGGGAAAGCAGGAGGCCGAAGCTCAGTGCTGAAGTTGCAAGCGACCGAATGGAAAGCATCGTCTTGGAAAGGTTTTGGCAATCAGGAACACGGTGCGAAACTGGAAGTGAGGACCAAAAGGGAATACCAGTATATACATATAGTGTTGTGAGGGACACTCTCGCGTCAAAATGATGCAGCATGCACTGGAGACGGCGAAAGAAAAGATAACGCACTGCACTGTTCGTGAGCCAGGCACACTGTGCTGATTCCCTACGAACAGATGAAAGATCTGAAGATGGCGATTTGAGCTGAGTCACTGTGGCAACGTGCCATGATGATACAAGACACCAATGCCGCGAAATCAAAGCTACTCTACATGTACAGTAGCTTCGGTATGGTATTGTCCCTGCTAGACGGGAGTACCGTTCGGCCACAGAAATCTTGCTTCCAATTCCGATTGATGCGGTACTGTTCTATCATAGCATCACTCTAAAGGCCAGATGATCGTAACTCGGATGAGGCGAAGCCTGATAACGGGACGGTATCCTGTTGAAGTGATCGATTACGGTATGGAAGATTTTGGATCGTTCAGATGTGGCTGGTATCCCAACTTCGTGCACTTCGTTCTGGCAAATATTGCTCCACCTGCAACAGCGTCCAACTTGACCAAGCACAAGAATTTATTGGTAGTTGACTTATTGCGCCCGGAGCTTAGCAAAGCAGCCGACAAGAGATTTACACAGCAACGCCCTCAACCTCGAACGTCATCACCGACGCGGCCGGGATCGACGCACTGAACGACGTGCCAGATAATTCGACCTTCGATGTCTTGTAGAGCGCTCCCGTGCCACTCGTCTCGGTCGTCCAAGCAGACACAGGGCCCGCCACCGACTTGAAACTCGCCAAATCGTACGTGATCTTCGAAGTTGCGTCGCCTGAGTTCACCGTAGCGAGCACGAGCAGTTTGGACTTAGCGTTGTAGGCCATGACGGTATTCAAGTCGTCCGTGGCCAGGATGGTCATGCCGGGTCGAATGTGGCGCGAGTACTGTGCCAGAGCGTAGTACTTCGGATTGGGCGCGTCAATCGTCATATTGCCCGGGGCCGAGTTGATGAGGCCCCAGCCGCCACCGTCAAAGGGCTGCCAGTACACGAACGCCGACACGCCCATCTCGTTGATGTTATTGGCAACAGCCTGGGCTAGGCTGAGTCCCGTCGCGTCCTTTTCGCCGTACTCGGAGTCCCAGAATTTCTTCTTGACCTTCTTGACCAGCTCCTTCAGGGGGGCTCGGTCCGACGCGCGGTTACCGTAGCCGTGGGTGTTGATTTTTCCAATGGTGGCCATCACGTCGGCATTCGAGGACATGGCAGTGAGCGTGGAGAGTGTCTGCGTGTTCGAGTTTTCGTCGGACGCTGCAATGGCCACGTCTTGCAGAGCAAAGCTGTCCAGCTTTGTGCGCAGCTTCACCAAGACGTCCTCCTGTGTGGCCACGTCAAAGTGGCAGCCTTCCTGTCCGCCCGGGTACTGCCACCACGAGCTCATGGGTTCATTAAACGGCTCCACGTACGTAAAGTTGATCCCCCAGCTTTCTTTTGCCTGCTTTACCACGAGAGCCATGTACAAGGCGAACTGACCGTGGTTCCACTTCTGCAGATTATCCTTTGTTCCACTTTCTCCGCCAGCGGTGGCGTGGTTGTTGTTCATCCACCACGGGGGCGAGTTCGAGAATGCCTCCGTGAGGTCGACGTCACGCTGAGTTGCCAGCTCGAGCATCTTGCGCTGCTTCGCATCCGCATCCCAGTTCCATTTATTGCTGGTCGTATCGTTGCTGGACCAGTCCAGCCAGAACGATTCGATGGACTTGAATGCCGGCATCTTCGGTGACTCCTTCATCGCGATTTCGGTACCGCTGTCGTCAATGACGTTCTTGCTAGAGCCGCCGACATTGTAGCGAGCGATGTTGAAACCCAGCGCCGGAAGGCCGGATGATTTACCCTTCAGCGTGACGGTGTCCTTCTGCGTGAAAAATAGGTCGGCAATGTCTTCACGGTCTCCGAAAGCGTTAGCCCACCAGCAGAGCGACGTGCCCCAGCCTTCCCAGGTGTCAACTACTGTCGTGGCTGCATCGGCTTTGACAGTGTAGTCCTTCGCGGCGACGAGCGAGGGGGCCGAAAGCACGAACGCATAGGCCAGGGCCGCAGCTCCGAGCGACCGACCTGAAAGCATGGACTTGCGGAGACTTGACTTGTCTGGTGCACGGCGCAGAAACGATAGTGGGAACCGAAAAGGAATCCCAGCAACGAGCGAAAACGGGTTGAGCCAGGCTTAAAAGGGTACTGTACCGGTGTTCTGTCCGAACAGATGAAGATCCGAGGTGGAGATGTGGGATCAAACTGCGATGAGGTGGTCTTTGCGATTTTTATTATTGTTCAACTTCTTCGCTTTGTGGCGCCTGGGCCTATATCCTACGCTTGCGACTCGCAATCGGACTTGTGCCTCCGTGGCCGACACGGCATTGAACATTGTACAGGGGTCCGTCGGTAAAGCTCGCAAACATGCATGTACCGATGCCGTTGGAGTCTGACGGTCCGACTCGGACCGAGCTTCAGTAGTCAGATGATCATGACTTCGATGTGCTCGCTGGTGTTAGAAAGGCAAGGGGATGAATTCGATCATTGGGGCAAAGGTAAGCAAAGGGTTGAAGGAGACGATATCACGTGTTCGTTTTCGGGACTTGGCATTGTGTCGTCATTTAACAGTACCGTAAGGCAGTAAACCTGCACAAGTCATGTTTTTTTAGCATGGCAAGTATTGTTTTATAATTGTGAGCGGGATGCGTGCGTTATTACATGGGAAGCGCAGAGACACATGATCAACTTTGGTTGCGAACGCGAGTGGTGGCGACCATCGTCACTACAAACACTATTTGTACAATGCAAATTGCACTATTGGAGCTACCAACGCAGGTGTGTCAAGTAGCCACTGGCAGCCATGACTAAAATTCAATCTATTCGGCTGTGAAGGTAGAGCCGAAGAGGCTTGAGTTTCAGCTTAACGCTTATATACCTCAATTGGCCTTTTCGGTTGCTAGCAGCAGAATGCCAACAACTGCAACGCGTACGCACCTCATAGTTTTCTCCTGTGTACATGTACACAGCAAGGTGCCACATAAAAAAAAAACGCAAAAGACGGCACAAGTGAGACTCAGACAAAGCAGCCTGACAAGTTTTTCATTCTGCTTGGTGGTCAAATTCCTGCCGCCGACCACAACACAGTAGAGTTGCCTCCTGCACTTGCTAGAAGGTGACGCTTTGGGTTCCATTGCAAGTCCAGCACAGGACCGTTGTGACCCTGAGGAACGGTGTGCACATACTGTCCGGTAGAGCTCTTATAGAAAAACACTCGGCCATCCTCTGCACCAGTAACTACATACGCACCATCAGCCGAATAGCAGCACCCAAGCTGGGGATCGCTGCGCTGACTCTGGGTCAGCCCATGTTCCTTGAAAAGATGCAGCAGCTTGCCTTCAAACGCATCTAGGTGAATGAACACGCCACGGTTTGTCGTGATGAGCAGCTGGTTTCCGTCGGGACTGAACTTGAGGTCGAGCGCATGGAGCTTCTTCGCGTTCAAGTTCGGGGCCTGCATATGCGCGAGGAACGGCTCCACCGTTGCCACAACTGACGAATCGTAAAGCGAGAACTTGGCGAAAGGTCCTTCCTGATAGTTTCTCGCATCGTACATGCGGATCAAGTGGTCGTCCGTGTACACGCCAAACACCACACCTTCCTGGTCGTACGCAGCGCAGATGTGTGAAACTGGCAAGTGGTCGGTCCGAATGATAGCCTAGAAGTAAACAAAATGCCACTTGTTAGCTTAGACCAGGGTGACATTCACATATAAAACATGACGCACGGAAGTGTCGGAGCTGCGGATATCCCACAGCCGAATTGTGCCGTCCATTCCAGCGGAAAGGAAATGGTCTGCAGTGGGGTGCATCATCAACGACGTGACTCTACCACCATAAATCAGAGGAGTTTAGCATTATCATGCGCGCATCCCCGAAGCAGTTTATCACATCGAGGTGATTCACCTGTCGGTGTGGCCAGTGTAGTAGCGAAGAAACTTGTTGTCGAAGAACGAATGATACCGGATGCGATCTAAACAAAATACACCCACCAACAGACACAACGCGGTCAACGCACAGCACCTCCAGTCGATCAGTAAGGAAGCAGGAGCACGACGTGATACGTACGGTCGTTGGCGTTATTAGCTGACGAGAAGATCACGCAGTCCGGGTGGTGCGTGAATCTCACAATGCCCACACCGTAGCGCTTGGTCAAGATCGTCTTGGCAACCCTGTCAACAGCAATTGCTACGTGTCAGCCCTGGCCCAGCTCAGATAGCATCGGCATAGGTGCATGCATGCAACTTACGTTCCGCTCATGCAGTTGATCATGGACATGACGCCATCGCTGCGACTCGTGATGCACCGTTCTCCGTTGCGGTGGAAGTCCAGCGACGTCACCTGCACGTTCGACTCTTCCTCCTCCTGCGCAGTTGGTAAATGTTAGCCTCAGTGCAACAGCGCCAAGCATGCGAACGGATACGCATCTACAGCAGAGGTGCGTCCTACCTGCGGGGCGAAGTTGCGTGCCACGCTGTAGGAGCGCACCACGGCGTCGGAGAGCTCCACACCCTCCACCATGTTTCGCGCAGTGATACCGGTAGGCTACACTAGATCTTACTATCGCTATCGGACCAGCCCCAAAGCATAATATATCACAGTTAATCGGCGAGTATCCCTTTATTTCAGATGAGAGAAGTTCGTGCTGGTCCGGTAGCCAGTACCGGTACAACCACACCACACCCCCTCAATCCGAGATCGTCGTCCACGTCATCCTACCGGCGGCACCATGTCGGGCGGGCACCTGTCCAAGGAGTTCTTCGAGCTGGTCAAGTCGATCGGCGAGAGCAAGTCGAAGCAGGAGGAGGACCGCATCATCATCCATGAGGTGGCGCAGCTCAAGCGCAAGCTGAGCGAGGTGACGGCCACCTCCAGCACGTCCAGCAGCCTCGTGAACAAGCGCAAGCGCGAGTTCCTCATCCGCCTCATGTACGTGGAGATGCTGGGCCACGACGCGTCCTTTGGCTACATAAAGGCCGTGGAGATGACGGCCAGCACCAACCTCATGCAGAAGCGCGTGGGCTACCTCACGTGCAGCCTCTGCCTGTCCCCCACGCACGAGTTCCGCTTCATGATCATAAACCAGCTGCAGCGAGACCTGCAGAGCTCCAACCACCTGGAAGTCTGCGCCGCCCTCATGGCGGTCTGCAAGCTCGTGACCGTGGAGATGGTGCCGGCCGTGCAGCCCATGATCCTCGACCTGCTGCGTCACGACGCCGAGCTCGTCCGCAAGAAGGCGGTGATGGCGATCCACCGCTTCCACCAGCTCAACCCAGACTCGGTCAGCGACACGGGAGACGCGCTGCGTCGCACGCTGTGTGACCGCGACCCCAGTGTGATGGGCACCACGCTCTGCATCCTGCACGACCTGGCCGAAGCCACCCCCACAGACTACAAGGACCTCGTGCCCAGCTTTGTCAGCATCCTCAAGCAGATCACGGAGCACCGACTGCCGCGTGAGTTTGACTACCACCGCATTCCGGCGCCGTGGATCCAGATCCGCCTGCTGAAGATCCTGGCACTGCTGGGTCAGGCTGACCAGCAGACGAGCGAGGGCATGTACGAGGTGCTACACGATGTGATGCGTCGTGCTGACACCGGCATCAATGTGGGCTACGCTATCATCTACGAGTGCGTGCAGACGGTGACGACGATCTACCCGAACAGCACGCTGCTAGATGCTGCGGCTGCTAGCATTTCGCGTTTCATCTCGAGCGACAACCACAACCTCAAGTACCTGGGTGTCACGGGGCTTGCTGCTATCGTGAAGGACCATCCGCGGTACGCTGCGGCGCACCAAATGGCCGTCATTGACTGTCTTGAGGATCCGGATGAGACACTCAAGCGCAAGACGCTGGATCTCCTGTACCGCATGACGAACCCCGTGAACGTTGAGTTCATTTCGGATAAGCTCACCCAGTTCCTTCGTGAAGCTTCGGATGTTTTCCTCCGCACGGAACTGGTGTCGCGTATCACGCAGTGCGCTGAGCGTTATGCCCCAAGCAACGCCTGGTACATTCAGACCATGACTAATGTGTTTGAACTGGGCGGTGACCTCGTTCGCCCTGAGGTGGCGCACAACTTGCTGCGTCTGATTGCTGAGGGCAGCGGAGAAGACGAGGACCAAGATATGGAGCTGCGTCGTGACGCTGTTGATACTTACCTGGAGCTGCTGGAGCGCCCCGTGCTGCCGGACATCCTGGTCTGCACCATGGCGTGGGTCCTCGGCGAGTACGGCTATCTGTCGGACGCCATGGAGCTGGAGGAGATCTGCGAGCGCCTTGTGGAGCTTGTCGACCGCCCGTTCGATCAGGAAGACACTACTCGTGGCTACGTGCTTTCGGCTGTGACGAAGATCACGGCTCAGATGGGACACACTATTGATGTAGCCGATGCCATGATGGACAAATACAAGACCAGCCGCAGCACGGACCTACAGCAGCGCTGCTTCGAGTACCTTGCGCTATCGAAGAACTTCTCGCTCATGAATGAGGTCTTCCCGGAGGATGCTAGCTGCGAGGACATTGAGGTTGACCCCGATCTTCCCTTCCTTACGAGCTTTGTAGAGAAGGCCGCGGCTCAGGGAGCGCCGCTGTACGACCCACCTGAGGACTCGGACGACGAGGACGAGGGCTATGGCCACCGTCGCAACGGTGGGGACTCGAACCGCCTGAACTTTGAGGCATACAAGAAGCCCGAGATCCCGTACCCGACCAAGCTTCCTCCTGCGGACCAACAGGGCGCCTTTGGAGTCAATAAGTGGGGTGGTAATGGTGCCCAGGGCGGTATGCCCGGATTGGGTAGCTCGGGTGGCCCCGATCCAACCGGAGGTTTCGGCGCTGGAAAGCGTGGAGTGGTCAAAAATGTGTGGGGTCCTACTGGTCTTAACACACCCGACAATGCTGCGCCTGGGGCTCCTGGAGCTGGTGCCCCTGCTGGCTATCCGTCTGACCCGTACAACCAGGGCGGCATGGGCGGCCAGGGTCCCTACGGCGGGCAAGCTGGGTATGGCGCTCAACCTCCCCCGGCCTATGGTGGCCAGGGAGCTTACGGCGCCCAGCCTCCACAGCAGCCGCCCCAGCAGGAGTACGGTGCTCCTCCAAACAACTACGATAATGGTGAGCCCTCGAGCGAGGACGAAGCCAACGGCAGCGTCGACGAACGCCAGATTCTGGCTTCCGCCATCTTCGGCGGCATTCCCGGCGCCCCGGCCCCGATCCCTGGTGCTCGCCGTGTTGGATCCAGTACCCGCGCAACTCTCAACTCTACCCGCCGTTCTGGTCGCTCGTCTTCGCGCCGCTCATCAAACCGCAATGAACAGCCGCAGCAGCAACCACCCCATGCTGCGACCCCTGTGGAGCAAGCACCGCCCCCGCAGCAGCAGCAGCCGAAGGTTGAAATGGACTTGCTCGACATTTCTTTCGACGCCCCGGCCGCTCCTCAGAACGGAGGTATGTTCCAGCAGCCGCCGCCGCCGATTATGAGCGCAGACCCGTTTGGAATGGGCTCGCCGCTTGCGCCAGCGCCTGCGCCTGAAGCTAGTTCTCCAGCCCCCTCGGTGTCCTTGGACCCCTTCGACATGTCGGGTCTCGGCTCGAGCATGAACGGTAAGTGCAAATGGTGTCATGACGCTTCAGTACGAAAGGTTTGCTGATGGCCTGATGCTTTTTTGTATGCGTGTATAGCTGCCGTTGAGCTTGGCAAGAGCCCTGCCAACGGTCTGGACATGCTGGGCGGCAGCACGGGCGTGTTCCAGTACAACGGGCGTCAGCTGGAGCCGTGGCAGATCACGACGCAGGACTTTGGTGGTCGCTGGGGTACGTGCCCATGCGAAAAGAAGACCAAGGTGAACCCGAGCGGCATCCGCACGCTCGAGGACTTCATGGGGCGCATGCACCAGTTCAACGTGCACACTGTCGAAGCCATCCCGACCAGTACGTGTCTTTTGCGTGCTGCTGCGTCTGCATTGCGGAGGATACCAGGTACTAACGCTGTGTTTTCTGTTTGTTTACTTCAGCCAACGAAGCGATTGCAGCCTGCCGTCTGGTGAACTCGGAGCACGTAGGATTGATCCACGTAAAGATCCGTAGCGGCGGCTTCGTGGATCTGACGGTCCGCACCGCCGACATGGACTTCACGGACGAGCTGCTGGAGGCCATGGCCCAGCGACTCAAGTAGGGACTCGGCGGGCGATGAGCTCGGCAACAAAATGCAAATGTTAATGTGATGGTATCCTACTTCGTAGTGGCCTCAACGTGCTGGGCTCTTTGAGCCGGTCGTGTAGTGGTTTTCTTGTGTACGCCGTCAACGCAGCGGAGCAGCAACGCCAGAATCCGCAGCAACATGTGCCAGGGATGGAGAATCCACCAGGCGTGTGCAAATTACTCCAGCCGGCACAGGCATGTGAGTGACAGGGGCTCCGAACTCACGAAAGCCAGTTCAACAGTGGGACCAAAGTCCCCATCGCCAGCAAAAACTGGGGCAGCGCCAGATAGCGTCACGCTCGGTGTGTGCGACCACCGCTCGCCTCCAGCAGGCGTCAACCTTGCGCCATTGCGAAGACCCCCGAGACCGCCATGCAGCCCACCGCAGACGCCATGAAGCCGCGCGCGCGGGCCGTGAGCTCCGACAACGCCAAGCCCACCATCGTGCTCAACCTGCCGGGCGTCCGTCTCGCCGTGCTGACCAGCGCCTATGACTCGCTGCTGCATCTCGACGTCACCCTCAGCTCGGCCGCGTCGCTGCTGCTCGCCGCGTACGTCGCCTGCGTGCTAGCTTGGAACATCCTGTCATTCGTCCTTGGTCTGCTGGCACACACCGCGGCGTTCGCGGTCATCAGCTTCTACACATTCGTGGGGCTGTCCATGCTGTCCATGAAGGCTGCCAGCAAGGCTAACGCAGCTTTGGTTCAAAACTACGGCCGGGAGCTGGAAACGAAGACACCCGCCGCCGCCGCGGCGATGCCGACGCTCCCGCTGCTTTGCGTTGACGGATCCAAGTCCACCCATGTTGACAAGGCAGACGGAGCGACAGCTTCCAAGAGAAAGGAGCTCCAGGCCCCGGCTGCTCGACGTCGTGTGCTGGCGCACCTCAACCGGAACCGCCTTTTGGTCAATGTGGTGCCTGGCGACATGCGCCGCCGTGTGGATACAAACCTGGGCGAAGCGAACATTCGTGTCGGCAAGGCTTTCCTGCAGGCCGTGCCTGGCCAGCGCAAAGCGCGCGATATTTACGTTGTGCGGGTCGACTGCGGCGCCCAGTCGGCCACGGAGAAGCATATGAACCCCGTTATCATGTGGGATGTCACGGCCACTTTTGGCGAGTTCCAGCAGCTCGAGCGTGGCCTGAAGAAGGAGCTCAAGGCCAAGAAGCAGTCGCGTGGCGTCAAGGTGCCGCACCTGTCGAGCGGCGCGGTGCTCTTTGTGCAGCCCGAGCTCACGGACCACGTGCTGGATGCGCGCCGAGTGCGTCTGCAGACGTTCATCGACGCCGTGCGCTCCGACCCGGTGCTCTCCACCATGGGGTGTTTGCGCAAGTTCTGCCAGGCGTACTAAATTGTTCACCCCCGTAGCGTGGACTCTCCGACCGAAGGAGGGGATTGCAACACGGGAGAGGAGGACGGGTGCTGCCGCGCGTGGAGGATGAATCCATCGCCGGTGGAGAACCAAGAGAGGGGAGGAGCTTTGATTGTGTATGTGAGTGAGTATTCGAGACGGACGCCATCGGTCGTTGATGGGCCACCGCAGTGGAAGGGGGCCATGCCCGACGACCGAAGACGTCGGTCTTTTTGATCGAAGTATAAACGCGATTCGACCAGGTGCCGCGGCGGCTCTGAAGGAGGCGCGCTGCGCACAGGCAGCAAGCGAGCAACACGGCCACCATGGGAGACGCTGGAGCCGACCGGGGGCTGTTAGCGCAACGATCGACACCATGCCGAGGTCAGCGCGAGCGCAGAGAAAGAAAAACTGTAAATAATATAACGCGGGTGATGATGTAACGCTCTTGGTCCCGGATAACTTCAACAGGGAAATGCTGACTAACAAAACTGTAAGTAAGTTAATGTCCCACGTCAAGAAAAAATCCGTCCGCAAATCCGATTTTCGATTGTGCACGCCGAGACCTCTGCTGACGATTTCTGCAATTGGAGTCATTTCGGTATTCGGCTCGGAACGCCTGCGCCCCAGGCTGTTCATGGGTGGACACCACAGGCTCCATGCGCCAGTGAACACCGAGATACAACTGCGCGCGGTACGCGTCCCTCAGGCGGCCGAGATGCGCGTCGCCGGCGCCGCGAGGGCGAGCGCGACGCGACGTCGGACCTTCCTGTCGATAGTCGTAGCTTTGCTGTTGTGCACAATCAAGTCAGTAGCCGCGACGGAGACAGATTCAGACACAGAAGAGCGGCTGCAGCTACGGAGAGCAGTAGAGGACGCTGACGAGCGAGAAGTCGTGGGCTTGCGAGGCCTCATGCCCATTCTAGACGGCACCTACTCCAACATCACGGGTGACTACGATTACAATTGTACGGGGCAATGGTGTGTAGCCTTTGAAGGTGTGGACGGCGACACTGACGTGTGAACTGTTTTATTTGCTGAGTAGATGGGAGCCATGGAGGTACCAACGACGAGAAGGACAGCTCGAATGGCGGTAACAGCTCCACGACCGTGATCATCGGTGTCAGCATTGGCGTCGGACTGGTGCTGATCACTGCCTGCTTAACATGGAAAGCCTGTGTCGAGTGCTGCACGAGCTCCAGTCGACGCTCACGCCACCGAGCCTTCATCGAGCGATCGTACGTCTTTTTGAGATGATGTGGTATCAGGTGTCGTTACGTTTTTCACTTGACAGTTGGACGTACGTGTTTCCGGTGCTGGACATGCTGCAGAAATGCTGGCTGGAAATGCGAGGTCTGCCTTCACACAAATGATTTTTCCCAGACTGGATGTGTGCTGTGCGGCACTACGGCTGAAGGTTGGACCGGACAACAGGAATATGACAAAATGTGGATACAGTTTTTTTTGCTCACGCTCTTCCGTGTCAATTCCGCGGCACTTGCTTCGTGTATTGCAGACCTCAAGATAATTCGAAGCCGACGTGAAGACGCAAACGCGTCAGCAGTAATTGCCTCACAAGTGGAAGCAAGCACGTGGTCCGCTTCCAACTACCTGCTCATGTCTTCTCCTCGCGCAGCCTGGATTCGGAGCCTAAACACATTTCACAATGGAGATTTGAGTGACCGCCAGTTGGTTGCACGCGAGCGTCATCAATGGAAGCGCTGTTTTGGAGGGCAGAACGTGCGCTGGGTAAGGCGGCTAAGCGCCTCGATGTTTGTGTATCTTGGACTAATTTGAACAATTTTTCGGACCCAGGTGAGTATCCCTTTTGAAGCCCTCGAGGAGAATGACGCCTTGTGCAGCGTTATTATAAAAGAGCGCGACTTGCAGGAGTGGCAAAAGCGGCATCCTCAAGTGCCAGGATCGTCTCGGATGTCTGTGTCTTCTGTCAATATTTCGGACAGTAGTGGGCAGCAACTCTCATGGCTTACTCCCGGGACCGCGTTCGTACGAGATGACTCACACACTGGAAGTCGAACGGTGCGCTGGCGCTTGGCCGAAGAGTTTTCCACATCATCCCGCCAATATTCTAGAGCAGTCGTGGTAAGCTGATCATGTAGTTAGCACGGGATTCAGATCCTTGCTTTCGACTGCTCGCACTGCGTTCTGACTGCTTTTCTTGTCGAACATACAGCGGGCGTCGACCTTAACATTCTCTGAAAAAGCACAGTGGTTTTACCAGTACTCGCTCAAGTTGTGCTCATCGATTGTGGATGGCTATCACACTATACGTACGTTACCTACTTATGTGTTCGCTGCTGGACGTGGCTAATATTGCTGTTGGCATTCACTCTACAGGCATTCATCGGGACAAGGTCTTGAAGCAGTCCATGACTCTCTTCATGTCGGCACCAAGTGGAACCCTCCATCGTCGCCTTCGGGTTGACTTCATGGATGAGGCTGGCGTTGACGGTGGCGGCATCTTGCGGGAGTGGCTGCATTTAGTTTGCAGTCAGCTTTTTGCCGACGCACCGGGGCTGTTTACGCTAACGAGTTCATCAGCGCACCAAGGATACTGGATCAATCGAACCGCCACCGGAAAGTGCACCAAGCAGTTGGAGGTATGTCTGACTGTACTGTGCTACATCTTGACAACTCATGATCTAATCGTCGCGTGTTCTTGCATCAGATGTATGTGTTCTTTGGAAAACTACTAGGAAAAGCGTTGCTTGAAGGTCTTCTCCTAAATGTGCGGCTTTCCATCCCCCTGCTAAAGCACATTCTGGGTGCACCGCTGAAGCTGTCCGACCTTTATCTCCTCGATGAAACGGTGTATTCCAGTATGATGTGGATTCTTGAAAACGATAACACCAATGCCCTGGGCTTGAATTTCAAGGTCGAAGGTGTTGAGCTTATCCCAAGTGGTACCGATGTCGCACTGCACGATGGAAACAAACAGCTCTACGTCGCAAAAGTGGCGCAGTACTATCTGTTTGATAGCGTTCGAGCGGAAATCTCGAGCATTATGGATGGTCTCCACAGTGTCATCAGCGATACGGTTCTCCATGTATTCGACTTCAAAGAGCTGGACTTGCTGCTCTCCGGGCTACCCCAGATTGATGTCAACGATTGGAGGCAGCACACCGATGTTCGGTTTTACGAGCAAAACACCCACGAGTTTGAATTAATTGGATGGTTCTGGGAGATCCTTGAGTCCCTCTCGCAAGACCAACGCGGCCGACTACTGCAGTATGTTACCGGCTCCAGTGGCGTCCCCGTGGAGGGCTTCAAGGTAGTGCTGGCGTATTATTCTGCACCTTGTAACGATTTTCGCGCCCCTAACTTTCTGGCGTTTGCGCTTTTGTGCTCAGGGCCTAACAGGTATGGATGGCGAGATCCAGCTTTTCACGATTCAGCTAGGAAAAGATGTTTCAACTGTGTACACGGTGTTACCGCACGCAAGCACATGCTTGAACAGGTGAGCGTTTGCCCAATCTAGCTTTTGTTCGCAGCTCATTACTGACTGCTATCGTTTTCTCAGACTGGATTTACCACTGTATCCTTCTAAAGCTGAGCTTGAGCGCATCTTGACTATGGTATGCGCTGCTTTCCTGTAAGTGACTACTGGATCACGTTAAGCTAACCGTCGTGTTTGTGCTGTTGCTACAGGTAATAGAGATGGACGTCACAGGATTCAGTAGTCGCTAGTGATAAATTGCTGATCATTCAGAAATGCCAATATCACTACTGGCTGCGTCTATCATTTCGGTGGTCTCTACCTCCCCACCGGGCTCATCTTCAGGCAAGAACTCCTTCAGCACTCCCAATGATGCCTCATTCTCTTTCCGCGATGCAATTAGTAGCGGGGTTGTACCGCTTGAATCGGGTTTGCGCGGATTCGCGCCGTGGTGCAGCAGTATTCGAATTGTCGCCAAGCGACTTGTGGTAGACACTTCCTCTCGTCGCATTTGGACAGCCCAATGCAACGGCGTGAACCCAAGTCGATCGCTTACGTCCGCATCTGCTCCGTGCTCAAGAAGAACTTGGGCTGCCCTATCAATTGCTTGCTGCCCGCAAACGTGCAGTGCGGTCGTGCCATCCCCAGAGCACGCATCCGGATCCATCCCTCGAGCAAGCAGCAGCTTTACTCCTAAAATGTCGTTGTTCCTCACGGCTTCACGCAGTTCATCTCCGTCTAAAGCAGGCGATTCAACACGCACGCAGCAATGAATAAACAGCACACTAACTCAAACACAAGGACGACAAAATAACTCGACCTACCGTGTTGAGGTTCTCGGAAAAACCGTGCAAGCGCGAAGCTTGCACACACCCCTGCAGCTAGGGATACCTCAAGTGCTAGCCTTACATACGAAAACGCATTCGTCGTCGGCCTCTCCGCAGCAGCATCTGCACCTCCTGTGAGTATCTTCCAGGCCACATCCGCTCGGTCGTGGTAAAACGCGCCCTCAGCGTATTTCGGCGGGTAGTGTCCCTCCTCCTTCAGCTCGGGGGTCCGCTGGAAGAAGCTTTTCGCAATGGTTTTGACCACACTCTCCCTGGTCGGATCTCTGAACACCAGCACAGCCTCAACCACTGCGATGACGAACGCGTACAGCGGGAGGCCGACCAGCCGACTCCACTTGCCATGGTGCAGCGTGAGCGGCAGCGGCAGCACGTGCTTCCAGAGCTGCGCCGACGTCGAGGAACCCCAGAAGCGACTGTGGCGGTGGTCCTGGTACAAAGCCGCAGTGGCCGCCACGCCCAGCGAGACGTGGAAGAGCGGCAGGAAGAAGCCGTGCGGGAAGTTCTTGGGGTAGCGCAGGATGGCGTCCTGCAGCGCGCCCACCACGTACTGCAGCGCTAGGACGCGCGCAAAGCTGTAGAAGACGCTGAGCAGCACCACCGCGGCCCCCACCTTGAGCGGGTGCTGCGCTACCAGGATCACCAGCCGCTTCATGGCCGCCGGCAAGACTAAGCTCGAGTCGCTTGGTAGTAGTTAGCGCCACTTCAAGTTCCAATTCCAAAAACAGACCTTGGATTTGTGTGTCATACATAGTTAGCGTACGTCCACACCACATTGGTTGCAGGGGGAGGCTCTGTCAGCAAAACGATGGCGGAGGTGACGACGGAGGCGGCGGCTGCGGCGGCCAAGAGCAGCAGCAGCAACGGGCGCGCGGAGCATGACGAGGCGCGGAGAAGGCGCGCTCCCCCCGGCGCCAACGCCACGACCGAGGAGCGCGCGCGCTACGAGCTGGAGCGCAAGAAGGTGGCCAAGTACAAGGAGGACAAACTCAAGGCGCGCCGCGACCACACGCGCATGATCCTGGAGAGCCACGCGCAGGCCAAGCGCCGCGCGCTGCTGGGCAAGCAGTCGGAGTTCCTGGCCAACCTCGACTTCCGCAACACGCTGCCGGACATCCCGTTCGACACCAAGTTCGTCAAGTACCCGCACGAGCCGGAACGGTGCGGCCCACAAGATGCAGCTTTGCAGGGGATATAAGGTGATAGTGGTCGGAGAACTGATGCGGGGAACGGTGCTTTGTGTGCGCAGACTCATCAAGTACAAGCCCAACACGCTGGAGATGGACTACACGTACGAGATCCACGAGGAGCCCAACATCGGTCTGACCATCGACCTCATCGACCCGGCCAAGTACGAAGGTGCGATGCGGCTTGATAAGGGGGAGGTGCAGATCTAGTTCTATGCTGACGAGGTTGGGGTGGTGTATTTGGTTTTGCTTTGCAGCCCCCCAGGAGCCCGAGCCGCTGGAGGTTGGCGACGAGCAGGTGCTGATGATGAAGGAGGGCCATGTTGGTACCAAGGGTCGGTCCAAGGTCCGCCCGACAGTCTCTTGGCTGCGACGCACGGAGTACATGGGCAACGATTTGTACGACTCGGTGCACAAGTTCAAGAGCGAAGCCGAAATCCAGAGTGCACTGCGCGAGGGGACGGAGAACGCTCTGGCCGAGGTGGTGTCAGTCACGTTGGAGGATCGCGCCGAAGCTTCCTTCCGCGACATCAATGACTCGAAGTTGTTAGTCCACCCGCACAGCAAGAAGAAAAAAATCGCCAAGGTGTGGGATGTCTTCCCCGACCAACTCTTGTCGGCCAACAAGTATGCCATCCTGGTACGTTTGCATGCAGCGCACCTTCGTTGCGATGGGTGTTTGCTACATACTAACCCTTGATGCTCCATCTGCAGTCGTACGATATGCTTCCTTCTGAAGACGTCAAGAGCAAGGGAATTACAAGTCGGGAGGAACGTGCGCTGTTGTGTGGCGTCAACAAGAAGATCCAAGCTGGCAACGAGCTTATTCAGGGATCTATTCTTTTGCCCAACGGATCTGCGGACGACGAGGTGCAGCGTTGTTGTGAGGGCAAGTATGATACTGCACAAACTGATAACTGTTTACTTTTTATTTCTGCAGGAAAGCAGCGACCGCGAGAAGTTCTCTTACCTCCGAGAATACCTTATGTCGGTGGAATCGCTCGACAGTGTACGTTGCAATTGTTGATACTGCAGGATCTTCCTAAAGACGATTTCACGGTATACTTACTTTGTATCATTGTGCTTCATGACGAATGCCCCCTTTGCAGCGCGAGTCTCAGCACGTTGCATTCATGTTGGATCCTGAATCCAACCAATTTACGTACACTGATATTCTGAACCGCATCCAGCTCAGGAAGACAAAGGTATGTGGAGCCGAGCCAATAATTATGATAACCTTTGCTCTAGGTCATAACGACAACACCTTTTTGATGAATGCAGATGAGTGGAGAAGAAAAACGCCGCCAAGGAGCTGTTGTCCATCGCCGCGATTACTCGGAAGGCGAAAACGACCGTCGCACCCAGATTCTGTTCGAATATGGAGGAGTGTACGACGATCTGCTCGATGACGATGAGAGCGTGCGTGAGTTCAAGCGCCGACGGACAGGAGGCAAGCACACGCCGCCTCCTTCTGATGACGAGGAAACCAAGGCTAGTACACCTCCTCCTGAGAGTTCCCCGGAAAAGGCGACTAGCCCCGTTGCTGGAAAGAACGATGGCAGCGAAAGCCCCGTCCTAAACGATGACAGCAGTGCTAGTCCAGTAATCAGCGACAGTGACAGTGATTAGCTTGTGTGGCTATTGCTAGAAGTGGCTATTTCACCAGGACAGATCGGAAGTGTAGCATCTTGCTCCCTTGCCTCGATGCAAGTGTACCAGCTGATAACTCAAACACACTTTTTCAAGATGGCCATGTTGATCGGCTAGGCGACACAATCAACACTGCGCCTAAACCAACAACCTCCGACTCATCTGCTTGTGCACACGACACAACACGTACCTTCACTTCCCCTTGCGTTGGTTTTTGCATACTGCAGCGGCACCAATGATGCCGGAATCATATCCTGCACTCGCCTTCTCGATGCGAACCTAAGCAGTAAGCATGGAACCAATCAGCACGACGTCAGCTTGATAAAGCAATAGTTGAACGACGAAAATCTGAAGGAGGTAGGTATACCGGGTTGGGGAATTTGGTCCATGTGTGCTTCGCGTAGGCACGACGAATTTGCTCAATGTAGGTCTCGCCAGCCTCGGCAATTCCCCCAGATAGCACGATAATCTTCAATTCATTCACACGACATTTAGCCAAATACCACGCAGTTTAGCAGTGCGTTGTAGCTCTATGCGCAGCAACAAAACAATTTTACCTCCGGATCCAACATTCGGCAGAAGATTACGCATGCAAACCCCAGATAATCGGCAGCCTGCTCAATTGATGATCAGCCACAGGAGGTTCCCTTTCGAAAGGAATATCTTGCTTATGACCACGTACTTCTTCGATCAGATGCTTGCACAATTCGTCGCCTTCAGCGGCATGCTTGAAAACGAATTCAGCGTTGATGTCTGCTTCGGAATACTTTGACAGGCTCGAGTCCCTGCCTGAAAATTCAAGCAAAGAGCGTAAGATGTCCGTTGTCCACTTGCAACAAAGTACTTGAAAGCAACGAACCAGCACGCAGGTGCTCCTGAACTTGCGACATCAGCGCACCAGCCGAGCTGTAAGCTTCAAGGCAGCCTCTCTGAGAGCAACCGCACGGTCTTCCATTGCGCTCAACGATCTGCAAACAGATAAGAAAACCTTAAGTAACCACGAACGTGGTTTCTTGCAGCACTAATTGGCAAGCTCCGTACCATGTGACCCCCTTCAATGGCATTGCTACCACCTCGCACAAGCTCCCCATTCGCAACGACACCGAAGCCCACACCCGTGCCGAGAGCTGCAGACAAACCATGTTCATACGTCAAATTATGGACCTGAAGTACACTTCGACTCGCAAAATCGTTCATCGTACTGAGCATGATAAAGTCCTTAATGCCACCCTTGGCCGTCCCCACCCACTGTTCCGCTAGAATAGCCGCGTCAGCGTCGTTGCACACCGTAACCTTGCATCAAACAGCAAACCCGCCGTCACAACCAATTCGATTCCCCGTCCACGAAGTTCCAAGGTTTCAACGCCCGCACTCACCGGTCTGCCAAGGCTGTTCGTGAACAATTGCTGGAGCGGAACGTCTAGCCAGGACGGGAAGTTGGCAGCAGCGCGGATAACGCCACCGGCCTCCAGGACGCCGGGGCAGCCCACCCCGACAGCCTCCAGGTCTCCCAATCCCAGTCGGGTCTGTCCACGTCGCATACGACTAGTGAGAACACCGATATCCCGGCACATCAGGACCACAGTAGAGCTAGAGCACGCACCGTCTTGAGCACCATGTGCAGCACGGAGACGGCCAGGTCCACGACGTCCTGCGGCTCGTGCTTCTCGGGGTGGTAGTTCTGCTGCTCGCGCGCCACCACGACGCCTTCGGACGTCACAACGCCCACTTTCACGCCCGTTCCGCCAATGTCCATGCCCGCAAGCATCACCGCCGCCGTCATTGTCGTATCGGCTGGGGGTCGCTCACTGCTCGCCTGTGCTCCTCAATGTACCGCCGCTTGAGTTATGGCGCTTGCGTGGCAAAACCACATGGCGATTCCTGGAAGCCGGGCCCTGATTGGCTGATCATGACCACAACTCAACTAACTACAGTAACGGGACCTACCGTCGCCCAAGCTTGTCTTTATCATTGCTCTACCACCTTTCACAGCGGCTTGTTCGGTTGATCTTTGCATACTGCGACGGCTCCAACGATGCCTGAATCGTATCCTGCGATTCAGTAGCCTTTTTGGTGCGAGTCTGCAGAGCAAACCACAACTAATGGTGAGTACCAGAATCAGCAACGATGCCGGACAGAGAATCGATTTGTACCGGGTCGGGGAAGTTCTACGTGTGCTTCGCATACGCGCGACGAACTTGCTCGATGTAGGTATCTGCAGCTTCGGCGACCCCTCCAGACAACACGATGATCTGCGGACGTGGATGCGTTAGCAAGCTGCATCAAACATTTTCACGCAGATAGATCTACATACCTCCGGATCCATCATTCGAGCGTAGTTCACACAGGCGAACCCCAAATAGTAGGCAGCCTGATTCATGTTCCATATCGCCACCGACCAACGTCAGTACTGTACCAAACAAGGTCTCGCTCTCGTGGACTGCCAGCCGATCCCTATACTTACTTCTTCAACGAGGCCCTTGCACAGCTCTCGTCACCTCCTCTAGCGTGCTTGAATATCATTTCTGCATTGATGTCCTCCTTGGGATACTTTGCAAGGCTTGAGACTTTTCCTGCACCAACCGAAACATCCAATGAGTTCTTGGCCCACAATAGGACAGCACGACCTCGAAGAAACCCAGAAGCAATAACAGACCTCCTGCATGGATTCTTTAGCCCGGGCAATCAGCGCACCACCTGAGCTGTAGGCTTCAAGGCAGCCTCTCTTGAGTGCAGCTGCATAGTCTTCCGTTGCGTTCAACAACTTACATAGGAACGACGCACAATGTGTTTTAGCTACACAAATTCGCATCGCACTCTAAGCAGGCAAGTAAACTTCGTACCAAGTGGCCTCCTTCCACGGTGTTATGGCTGCCTCGCGCCAATTGACCATTGATAAGAGCCCCAAACCCAACACCCGTGCCAAGTGCTGCACCAACACCAACAACCATTAGCACACCTTCACCCGACCAAACTGTGGTGAACAAATGTAAGGCCCATACTAAGCATGATGAATGTCTTGATCCCATTCTTCGCTGTCCCCACCCACTGCTCCGCCAGGACGGCCGCGTCGGCGTCGTTGCACACCGTGACCTGCTCAGTTCTTTTGTCGGTACCAACACTACACTCCGATTGATCACGCACACAACAGCACCGACCCTCTTGCCCAGCTTGACCCCGAACAACCGTCCGAGCGGGACAACTCTCCAGTTCAGGGCGCCATCCACGCGGACGATGCTGCTGTTTTCCACGACGCCAGGGCAGCCCACCCGGACGGCCTCCAGATCCTCCAGATCCAGATGCTCCTGCTATTAAAAAAAGTAATAATAATCACGCACCGCAACAAGGATATTTGCACATCTGGTGAGATGCAATGACGGCAATGCATTCTGATCACGGCAATGCTACCCACCTGCGCCAGAAGCTTGTGCAGCACTGCGGCTGCCAGGTCCACGACGTCCTGCGGCTTGCGACTCATCAGTTCGCAGTTTTCCTGCGCGCGACCCACCACTTTTCCGTTACCCGTCACGATGCCCACTTTCACTCCAGTGCTGCCAATGTCGACGCCGCCTTATTGCCACCGTCGCCGCTTGAGTTATGTTGCCTTTTTTTCAAACTTGATTCAGAAAGTAAATGTAGTGTGGCGTACCCGACATCCTTCTCATTGGCCCATAATGCCTTCACGCTTGGATTGGCAGAAAAGCTGCACCCGCGGAATGTGCCACTTTGAAAAGCGTCGCAGGAAGGCAGCAGCAGCATTGACCTGCTCCGAGCAGTATGGCGTTCCTGGCGGACGACGAGATGGCAGCCTTTGAGGCCGCACTGTCCTTCGTGGACGAGTTCCCGGACGGCAGCGGCGCCGCGCCCGCGCCCACGGAGCCGTTGGATGTGCTGAACAAGCAGGAGATGGAGTGGGCGCTGAGTTTCGCGTCGTCGAAATCCAAGAGCTCGCCCAGTTTCTCGTCGTCGGTGGCGTCTCCGGTGTCCAACAGCGAGACCCACCACACCACAACTGACGAGGACGGGTCGCCACGTCGTGCGGAGCGCGAGAAGCCCAAGCGCACGCGAGCGCCGCGACGCCCGACGGCCAAGAAGCTGCTGCGCAAGAGTTGGGTCACTGGCGACTCGAACCGAGCCAGGAACGAGCGCCGCATTGAGGTGGCGTATCTTAGGGAGAAGGTAGCCCAGTTGGAGGCGGAACTCGACGGTCTGCAGCAGCACCGAACCCCCACGAAGCTCATCAAACAGGATGGGCACGCTGATTCACTGGCGGGACAGGATGGCGCGGTGGTGTCGTCGTCGGTTGCTGTTCAGTCGGTATGGAAGCCTGTGGCCCAGCAGCAACGGAAGCGACGAGAGAAGGCAGAGATCGAGAACGCTCGCCTGAAATTGGTGCTGGAGAGTCAGCTCAAGGCCGCCAAGAGCATGCAGGTGCTACTGCTCAAGCGAGCAAAGAACCAGGTACGGACGAGGAGTTATTGCGTGTTGAAGGTTGCTTAATGCTGAACTCAGATTGTTGTGAGTTGCAGCTTATGGAGTGTGCTCGAACTGTGACGCCCGACACTACTGATTTCGCGGCAGGTCGCATGGTGAACTACCATTCGGATCTCGGCGACTTTGAGGACATGCTGGTCATTCTGGAAGGCGCATACCGTGAGATGGATGCTGTGTTCTGCACGAACGGCCTCAACTCGATGGAGGTTACATACAAGGATACTCAAGTGCGCGAAGGAGACGATGGCATTTATCTGGACGTGTTCTCCAACAAAGTGCTGCCTTTCGATCTGGACACCACTGCTAAGGCGGTGTGGGGCCATTTCAAAGGTGCTGACAAGCACAGAGGCAAAGTTTATGAAAAGTCTGCGCAGGTGCGATGCTGCTGTGTATTTGTCAATAACTGGTTGCTCTTTGCTTACGATTCGCTGGTTGCTTTTCGTGTAGATCTTGGATGAGGCCGACACAATCGTCGAGAATTTTGCGAAGGAAATGTATGTCGGTTCGACGCACGCCATGTTCCGTGTGAAGCAAGTCCTACGCCGCTACGAGGAGGAGGATCGTGTGGTGGTAGTGTTCGTCTCGATCAAAACGCCTTTGGAAGTGGTGGATGAGCCATTCGCGGGGCTTACACACCGCCACCAGTGTTATGCCGTGGCCAAGCGCTCGTCGGCGCCCCCGTCACAATCTGTCGGCCCGCGGTGCCTGCTTCAGATGTGTTCATTGGTGTCACTCGAGCACGGGCAAGAGCAGCCGGAAAAAGATTCTCCAGTTATGGGCGCCATGACCAAGTTCATGATGGGCGCTGCTGCCAACAGCATCATGGCCAGCCAGGAGCTCATCGAGAACGCGCTCATGGACCAAGCCGTGAACCACCCAGTCGGCTAAGTTACCGAGTACGGCTGCAATTCTGTCTCTAGATGGCAACCTATTACGAGGTGTCTGCATGTACCATGAGTGGATTCATCCGAGAGAAAGCAGCGTCATCATCAAACGGACGCATCCCGCAGCCCAGCCCAGCTTACCGACACCGCCCAAGCACGCGCGACCATTAATGCATGTAGCCTCAAACGCACAGAGCCCAGCAGCTTCTAAATGCGTTGTAGGCGCGGTGTCCGCGTGGACTGCAGAGGATCCAGCGTTGAAGTTTTTGCGCCAATCGAATATATACACGCAAAACTTTGGTCTAGTTTGGTCCACTCTAAATTGCGAGAAAACGCAAATTGCGCTTCAAGATGATGTGGGTCGACACTGACGCGCCCTCCTCACTGCGGCAGACCGCGAGACTCCAGCGGATGCAGTGGGCGGACGCGCTGCTCGTGTGCTTCGTGGCCATGTTCCTGTGCAGTTCGTACCTCTTCTGCTTCTTGTACCGCCGCTGCTGCCTCCAGAAGCGACGCTACCACAAGATGGCGCGCGTTCCGAGCGCTACGATCATGGTCAGCGACATGGAGGAGCCGCTGCTGGGGGGTTCAAGCTGTGACGACCAGCTACCGACATTTGAGGCTATGCCGCTTGCCCACGAGTATCAACCGTCGGCGCCACCGTTGAGCTGGGAAAGCGAGCCTCGCGGGTTTACCTGAAGTAGCACGGTCGAGTTCTTTAGGGCTGATGCACCTGGAGTAGAGTCCTTCAATATTGGAGAATAAATTATATCTGGTGGTGAACTCGTGATGCGTTTGTTTGTGGTAAGACTATGAATGATTTTCGACATTGTTTGACTATGGAGTGTTTGAAGCACTTGTCTTCTTGTCGCTTCACTCCGACGTGACACTGGCAACCACAGAATCTGAATCAGCTTTCGCTGGAGGAACAGAGTCCGTTGCAGGGGACTCGTCGTCCTCTTTCAGTTCCTCTTCTTCCGAGCCTAGGATCTTCTTCAACTCGGCGGGGTTCTTCTCGGTCTCCTGCTGCTGCAGGGGCGGCAAGACCCCTACGGCGATGTTTGCCCTGATCTCTTTTTGGTGCATTGAAAAGAGCTAGAAAAAAAAGTGAAGCAAGTGAGTGATAGGAGACGTTGACGTAAAAAAGAACAAACCGAGCTCACCTCGTGCAACAGCTGATAGAGCAAGTCAACTTCCAGACCCATGGCAATTGTGACCCCCTTCGCATGCTTAGATGAATCGAGCTCCACAGACACCACCTGAATGCCAAACGAAGTAGTTTGGGCGACGTTCACGACATCTTCGAACGGAACCACGGTTGTGTGCGCGAACACGGGCACCATCGTCCGGTAAATTAAGTTTCTGCCCAAAACAAAAAGTTAGTCCTATTACTAGCTTCGGGAAGCTCCAGACACGAAAAGCAAGTGCCTTACCCATACGTCACATGAAGTGTGACAGGAATCCCGTTCACCATGCAAGATGCTTCGTATAGAAGCACGTTGGATCTACACAGAAGCATAAATCAAGCCACACTAACCGTTATCCCTCACTTCTTCTACCTCACAATCGACTTTCCGTCAGTAGCATACCTTTCATCTGCCGGGCATTGATTGAGGCTTGACACTTGAGCACCATCCCTACCAGGTATTTAAGATCAGTTACAGCCCCGCCAGATACACAATACCCCCTCCCCCCCAAAAAAAACACACACACTAATTTGATAAATAGACGACACGTACGCTTCCATGATTGCCCGAATTGCCCGCGTTCGCAAACCTTGCACAGCATCCACCCGTGCGGTCACCTGCTGTTGCTTCTCTTCAATTTTTGCTCGGAGTCTCACCTCGCAGTCCTCCTTGCAAGCCCGCCAAAGATTTTGCACCAGCTCTGAAATCACTTCTCCATAGATTTTGCGGGCCTCAGTTGAAGCTGCTTGATCAGTTGATGGCGAAGCCTTTATCGCTTCTGGCTCATGCGACGAAGGCACCTTCTCTTCCTTCAGTACCGAGTTGTCCTCATTTATTGAGAGAGCTTCAACGCGCGCAATCGCAACGCCCGTGTCACCTTCCGCGCCTCTGCCATCTGTGGGTGCGTCGGTTAGCTTGATCTCGTATCTCTTCAGGGACGGTTCAAGTAGTCCGATCAGCAGGGCGCATGCAAACTCTTGATCATATGCGTAAGTTTCCAAGGGGATGCACAGGTCTCTCATGGTAGCCTTCATTTCACTAGAAAACAGAGGAGTATCCGTTGCGTCAGCACAAACGTTACCGCATGAAGCATGTCGATGTCAAAAGGAGCTGCACCTGCTGAACGCTCTCTTCAAGTCTGCAACGTATCCTTCATCCAGCTCTGCGTTCTCAGCTGCAGCAATGCAGCGTTATTCAATAAACATTGTCAGCAAGAGCAATTCACAAAAGCGCGTCAACGTTGGAAAATGACCAAACCATACCTGAATCCATGGAGTTTTCAGGAGTGGACATGTACAAATGGCTTAGCGAAAGGCATTGACTGAGCAATGTTGACTGCAATGCTCCCAGCAGCTGGTCCAGTGTATACTTGTGCGGCTGATTGTGGTCTTGTGCCGCCCACAACGCATTTCTTCCCGTTGATACCATACCACCGAGTAGCTTGTTCTCGTCCGACACCAGCGTGCAAATGTCTACTACCCGCAGCTTGGACGGAGACACACCAATGTGCACGTACACATTGAGGAACGTGGCAGAGTTAGCCATGCCGTGGGCTACCGACTCCTGCGTCATCTTCTTGCGGAACAGCACCGAGTTGGCGTGCTCCTCGGTGACCAGGAGACCTTTGCCGATGCAGACCGTGGCTATGAGCTCTTTGACGACTTCCCACGAGCGGTCGGGGCGAATCTGCACCTCCAGGATCGTCCACTGGCTCGGATCTTTCTCCACAGGCATGTGCGTCATCCACAGAGGCACCGCGCGCTTGTCCTCGGACGTCACGGCCGCGTGGATCTCGTCCGCATCCAGGAAGTTGAAATCCGGGTGGTCCTTCACGGCGCTCTTGGCCTCCTGCTCCATCGGGTCAGCATCTCGCGTCATCTTGCTCATCCCGAACTCGTCCTCCTCGTTCATCGCGGCGCCTCGCTTCGCTTCTGATCGTTTCGACGGTGCCGTTGATGAGAGAAGCTATACCTTCCGAAAATAATGATAAATTATGTTAGTAATTTTAAATGTTAATACATATTTCGCGTCAAAGTTGTTTTATAATATAAATATTACGAAAGTACGCTTTGAAATAAATAAATTTAACGACTTTGTTTATAATGCTAAACTATTTAAAAATCATTTCCAAAAATAATGCAAGTTGAACAAACAACTTTGTTTTTAAACGAAACACTTTTCTCGTTTTTGTACCATGTTTTAAACCTGGTACGTTTCGGATGTGAGGGGATTTATTATTTATAAAAAGGGTTTTGGAAAACGTTATCAAAATCACTTTTTGGGTGTATTTAGTCCTCCTCAAAATGCTGTTGCCTCAATTGAGACCATTTTCCAAAGTGATGGCCAATACCGACGAGGTGGCACGTCTCGGAGACGAACGCTGGGAGGCGCAGAAGCTCGACGGAGAGGTGAGCCGTGTGGCGGTGCATCAAATGTTGCCTTCTGCAGCTGGACTGACGCTTGCCCGCAGATTCTACAGCTCCAGGTTGCGCTTAGCGAGCTGGACACGGTGAAGCCCAAGAAGGTGCGCTGCCATTGCTTCCGTGGGAGCTCCAAATTGCTGTCACACACGTGGTTCTTGACATCGTTACGAATGACAGGCCACCTACACCAAGAAGGCCAACGTGTTCTTCCTCGAGAAGCGCGATGCTATTGTCAAGACGAAGAAGAGTAAGTCGTTGGTTTTTCTTTGCCGAGCTGTAAAGCGTACCTGACCTCTATCGCGATGTTGCAGACGAGCTGAAGGAGAAGGAGAAGAAGCGACACGATGTCGGGCTCGAGCTCCGTAATTCCGCGCAGTAGTCGATCAGCCTCAAGAGAACCGGAATAACGCGCGCTTTTGATGCTCCTGAACCATGCTTTGAGGCTGCACGAATTCTACTATTATACGCTTGGAAAACAATCGCTTGAAAGGAGACTGTAGTTTCGATGATGCCGGGTGCCGCTACGTCATGACGACCGTCGACTTTGCGTCAATAGCTTCAAGGTGGAAGTCCTGTACAATGTGCGGGACTCGATTGTTGTCACAAGGATCCATAGGATAGATCACAGCAAACTCGTGTACTTGTTTGACGTTTCTAGGCTGCTCAACAAAGTCGGGTGTCGTCATCTCGCAAGTAGGGTGTCGCTGGTGGAGGAGGCTCGGTGACGTAGCCGTCGGTGCGTCGGCGAACTTGCGAGCGACTTGTGCACGGCCAAAAGGAACTTGGCGTCCACGTACGCGGTCACCAGCTCATGCACTTCTTGCGCTAACAACTCCCGCTCCTTTCGAAGCACCGCGACCTGGTCGGCGTGTGCAGTGATGTTGAAGAGGAAATACACGTTCTCGGCAATGGAGCGACTCTCTTCCACCACGCGAATGTGTGAGTAAAGCAGCAGCGGCAACCCAACAGCCAGCACATATGCATACGAAGATCCGAGGAAGTACCAGGTTGCAAGGATCAGTACGAGCCAATGCACGGGCACCAACACACTACACGCATGCGCACCAGAAGTTAGCAACATATTCGCACCGAACAGGGGTTTAAAGACAGGCGATTGACTTACCCGGCAGCGAAGATCTTAAACATCGACTTGGATTCCACAAACCCTGCAAGACTGTTCATCTTTGTTCCTGTACGCCAGGAATAGAGGCGTCAGTCGGATCGATCTCAGACACAGGCAACGTGCTCGACTTACCAATAAAATAGTAGGGGAAATTCAGCAAAAGCCCAGGTGTCGCCAATGGCAGCAGTACCAGCAGGTACAGGATTCGCTCCAAGAACAGTTGCAGAAGCGATTGCTCCTTCGGTACCGGCAAGTTCACCTCTTGGTCTTTCAGGCGCAGTCTTTCCAACTGCTCCTTATATCGCAAAACCTTTTCACGGATCGCTGCGATCCGCTCTTTCTGCTCGTCGTCTTGGGGCTCTCTCTCCAGCATGTTGATAATGTACTGCGTCAAGCGGACCTCTTTGTTCGCGTCAATGGATCCAGGCGTGTTCAGATAGAGACGCCGCATCATTCGCGCCGCGTGGATGGTGGTGAAATCGGACGCGTTCAGGGTCACATCGTGCATGCGCTCCTCGAGCTCAAGAGTCAGGCGCTTCACCTCGCTGTGTTCATCCTGCTTGAAAGCTTCACTTTGCACCATGTCGGGCGTGATCGTCATGGGCGGGCCGAATTCCAGCGTCATCTGGCTCCGGAAGTGGTCCTTGTTGAAGTAGTTGAGACCCAGGGGAACGATCGGGATGGGTTGGTCATAGTGCTTGGCGAAACCCGTCGCCACTCGCACGACACCCGTGCGTAGTGACAGCATCTTCGGCGCCGTGTACGACGTTCCTTCGGGGAAAAGCACCATGACGTTGCCCCCAGCAAGCACCTGCCACGTGTGCTCGAACATGGCACGGTTGGCCGCCTCCAGCTCGTCAGGGGTCTTCTCCGAGTCTACGTCGGCTAGGCTGGCTTCTTTGCGTCGCGGGCGGTAGACCGGAACGGCGCCGAACTTCTTGAGAATGAACCCAGCGACGGGGTTGCTGAAGAGCGAGCCCTTGGCCCAGACGTACGGGTCGCGGCCATGGCTGACCGCTTCGGTGATGACGAGGATGGCATCCACGAGCATGTTGGGGTGGTTCGGGCACAGGATCACAGGCCCCTCGCGCGGGAAGTTGTTGAGCCCGTAGACTACAATCTTGCGGAAGTACGTGTGCAGCAGTAGCCGCAGGAAGCGCGCAACGATCTTGTAGCCTTGCGTCCCGAGGACGACGAGCGCCAGCGCGAGCCACAGCAGCGTCGACAGCATGGCGCGGACTTCTTCAAATGGAGGGCGCGGGCGAAAGATGCACTGCGATGCGAAGAATGCCGTAAGCCGCCGTCGGTGCTGAGAAATGATACTTCCTTTGCTGCGATGACGCCGACCAGCGGACACGTCGGACGCGGCACCTGCGGTACAGCATAATTGGTGCCGGAATCGGTCTTGCCAGTTTATTGGTGTGGTGTACACCAATGAAATGTTACCGTCAAAATCGTAAAAAGCGTTTTCGTATGATAGCTAAAACGTAAAAAGCGTTTTCGCATGGTAACTCAACGCAGCTGCAAACTAAAGGGCGTGTAGTTGCTCGCTAGGTGCACCAACTGGTCAACGGTTTACGCGGGGCTCACCGAGCTCAGAAACAGATTAGAATACCCTTTTGCGGAAGGTTGCCCGGGGATTGAGCAAGAGGTTGCATGAGTGAACTGACAGGCAACACTTTACACGAGCACTTGCATTTTCTCGTTGGGATAACTTGCCACTCCACACCCTTGGAGATTCCCCAGTCCGCGAAGCGTTGGAACTCAGCAATAACCTCCAGGGCTAACCCGTCCATCCATCCATATCGTACCTGCAGTCTCCACTGGAGACGCACTAGCTTTCGAGCCATGAAGAAACGGGTTTGTTAACGGCAGCAGACAAAAGGAATGTGAGAGCAGTATGCGCGAAATAACGCTACGGTACATGCTGTATACCTGCTTTCTCGATGGAGGTACATGTAGTCACCACCGTGGTGCGCGTGAATTGTAGACTGCCTCGTTCGACCATTGTGAAGTCGCCGAAGTATTCGACGCAGTACACTGCATCGCGGGCGTCGCTGCCTATTTCCGGTGCACTTCGGACCGAAGTTCGGGACACGACCGATGTGGACAGTCGCGCCTTCAACGTCACGACACGAAAATTGTTGCTGTCCGTCAGCACGCAGAGACTGAACACTCCGCTCGGCTCACGGATGAGGGCGGACTGGGGCCTGGATGAACATTGCATCGCGACGGTCGCCGCTAAGTGGCGTAACGGACTACCGCCACGAGACTCGGTTTTGCAGAGACCTTCGGTCCAGGGCTCAGGACACTGCTGCTGTTCTTTTTTGCGTGCCCACGCCCACGTCAATCACGTGCAGCGCGAGGGCGCAGTTCCCTATGGCCGCATCGTGGGACCCGCGTGGTGGCAGCTTGGCTGGCTCCACCGAGCTCCCGATCCCGAAGCTCGGGCTTCGAGCGCACGACTGCCGAGTGCAAGTTGCTGCAGTTGGTGCAGCTTTGTGGCCGGCGACACACCCTGCTCCTTCCTTTCGCATCAGACGCAACGAGCCTTGCGTGGAGGATCGGCGCGCGCTGGTTCTTACTAGCGCTGGAGCGCTCGTTGGGGATTTTCCTTTGGCCTGCTGGTTCAATGCGTTTCAGCCGCGAGAGCAGTAACGTGCGCGTCCTGCGTTGCAGTGCCGTCCAGCGCTCCAGGCCTGTCTGATCTGAAGGGCTGGACTAACGCCGTGAGTGCCCGCGGCAACTTGTGTCAGCGGCGCTGGTGAGCCCGAGCCCCGGGCGGCGAAACCACATACAAGCCCCAGGTGGTTGCAGCCTTGGGCCGCGAGGCTGGCGTAACTCGGTCGTGGAGACGCAAACGGGCCGCGCTCGACCGGTCGCATATCGATCTGCACACCACCATCCAGCCGGAGCGCGGCGCCACACTCGCTATCCAGCACCCGCACGTGCCGACACGCAGTCGGTATTTCCAGCCAACCACCCCACGTCACTCTCCGGAGGGGACGTACACACAGCTTGCAGTCTTCGCCACACCGCCTGCTCTCCGCGTTGTACCGTACCCCCCGCTCCGTCCAAAGCAGGAGGAGGAAGCGAGCGCCGGACCCGGACAGACAGCGAGCGAGCCATTGAGCTTTAGCATAGCGCAGGACGACAAACCGCAGGACGACCATGAACATGTTCGAGAGCGGCGTGCAGGTGTTCATCCCGGCGGCGCTCAACCGGCCCACGCACACGCTCTACAGCATCTGCATGGTGGTGCAGCCCACGAACCAGGAGTGGACCGTCAACCGCCGCTACTCGCAGTTCCTGCAGCTGCGCAAGGACATCCAGCACAAGCTCGCCACGCGCGGCGTGTCGTGCGCCAACTGCGCCAGCTTCAACCGCGCCATCAGCAAGTTCCGCTTCCCGGGCAAGTCGCTGCTGCGCGCCAACTCGGTGGTGCGCCACCGCGTCTCGGCCCTGCAGGACTTCCTCAAGCTGCTCGTGGGGCGCGTCTACAACGACCTCCCCAAGTGCGGCATCTGCGGTGAGGAGATCAAGGACTTGATGCGACCGTTCCTCATCCGAGGAGCGCAGCCCATGAACGGCTCCATCATCTCGAAGATCAACAAGTCCCTCTCACTCGAGTCGTACGCCGTGGTGGACCAGCCGGTGATGCCAGTGCCGGAACCGGTCCCGCCCATTTCGCCCTCGCTGGTCGGCAGGGAGTTGTTCAGCGCCAGCAAGTCGTCGAGCAAACCCATTTTCTCACACAGTCAGATTTCAGGCGGCAAATCCATCTTCTCGCGGAGCAAGGCGATGATGAGTACCGGGTCGGACGATGCGTCCACGCAGCCGAATGAATCGGAGGACCCCATTATGGATTACTCGGACAGCGACGAGGACGGCTACGGCAAGAAATACGACGATGAACGCTGCTACGATGAGGGCGTCCCTCTCGAGGAAGCTATGAAGCAGGTGGTGGTGCCCAAGGGCGTTCGTCTTACGTGCGAAGAAGTGGTTGTCCGGCTCACGTCGATGTGGGCCTCTTACGACCTAGATGAGGCACTCTCATCCTTACCACCCGAGCGGCTTTCACAGCAAGCCACCTTCTCTATCGACGAGAAGGAATACGCGTTCTGAGGGTGTTGTTGGTTGTTGGATAGCCCAATTTTGCTTTTTCCACCTCGAGGGGTAGCTGCTAGCCGGCCAACAGGGCCGCATCGCCCCATGTGGCAGGGCGTTGTGCAAAACTAAGTATGAAGCAGTCAGTATAATATCAATGCGATCAGCATACATGGGTTATCAACACCATCCTCTTCATCGAGTGGCAAAACGCAAGCAGCACGAGACTCGTCACTAGGGTTCGTTGTTGATTCTTCCTGTTGGACTTCACTTCATCCATTCTCCTGCTGGCTTGCAACACGGTTTCTATAACTTTTCGGGATCGGCGATACCAGTGGCAACCACGGAGACCCGCAGCTTGCCGTTGAGCGAGTCATCAAACGTCGAACCGAAGATGATGTTGGCGTGCGGGTCGTCGAGTTCCCGCGTCACACGCTCTGCGGCTTCGTCGACTTCAAACAGCGTCAAGTCGGAGCCACCCGTGATGTTAACGATCATGCCCTTGGCGTCCTGTACAGCACGAAAAATAAGCGATGCAATGTTAGTTCAGTGAACTTATACGCGGGGATGTCGTTCACACAAGTAAAGTGATGAGATATTCAATACATACCTTGATCGAAATATCACCCAGAAGCGGATTTGCCAGTGCATCCTCAGCAGCGCGCAGTGCCCTACAAGACGCCCCCAAACATAATCAAGTTGTTAGCCGATTCAGTTCCATATCGTAGGCCGCTCAGCAGCGACAGCCAGACGCACCGGTTCTCTCCATCAGCCTCTCCACTTCCCATCATGGCGTTTCCCATGTTTTGCATCACCTGCAGTTACGAAGTGTAAACAGATCAGCGAATGGAGGACATTCCCTCCGGATGTAAACCGATAGGCTGCGTACCGACTGAACATCAGCAAAATCGAGGTTAATAAGCCCGGGCATCACCATGAGATCGGAGATGTTCTTGACACCGTCAAGGAGAACATTATCCGCCATTCTGAGCACATGAAGAGCCGTCAATATTAGCATTATCACTCGCGTTGCTTGTATACAAACCAATATACTCAACATACCTGAATGCATCCATCAACGAAGTGCGCTCGTTTGACATATTGAAAAGATTCTGGTTCGGGATCACAAGCATCGTATCGACGCTATCCTTTAGCTCAGCGAGGCCTTGCGCCGCAAGTTTCGCGCGGTTGTTACCCTCGAAACGGAACGGCTACGATGCACAACCATTGCAACTGTTAGAGACCACAGTAGCGAGTTAATGATGCTATGGTGTTTACATACCTTGGTGACCACTGCTACGGTGAGGATACCTGCATCTAGGGCTGCCTGAGCGATAACGGGTGCGGCACCTGTGCCAGTACCACCACCCATGCCTGCAGTAACAAACATCTACGTAGCAGCATGTGTAAGAGGAAGTCAGTAAACTTGTTATCGCCGACTGGAAATCTCGCTCACTTTAATTGGAGTGCTGCTAAGGATATCACCGTACCATGTTTGCACCCTGAACCCGCTCCAGAATATCATCGATCGCGGCTTCTGCTGCTTCACGACTATGAAATAAATCAACACATAAATATGACAGTTCATCGCGTAAAATGCTTCCAACTCGTCGAAACTACCCAAAAACACTTGCACTCACCCAACTTCGGGATTGGCACCACAGCCCAGTCCTCCAGTCAGCTCAGGAGCCATCTGAACGCGGTTCTCCGTCAGCGTCGTGCGCAAGTGCTGAGCATCCGTGTTGCAAACCAGGAACTCCACGCCCTGCAGGCCGCGCGCAATCATGTTGTTCACTGCCAGCCAAGTCCACCACGATGCGTCGACGTCACGAATTAGCTCAAGTTCACCACACGCACTTATCACTACAACCCACACACCTGCGTTTCCTCCAGCTCCTCCGACGCCAACAACCACAATCTTCGGTGCGAAACCCGACAAGTCCGTCACGGGGTGGTCCTGCGTGAGCCACAGCGGCTGGGTGGAGCTCATGGTTGGCGGCATGAGCTTCTTCTCCGCCACCGGAGGGGGCGCCGCGCTCACATCCGTCGGTGACTCAGGTGCAGCCTCCATTTCTACATTCAGCACGTCGTTCTCGTCCTTCTGAGCCTTCTTGAAGCCCTGTATGTTCAGTGACGCACAAACAGTCCGTCAGGCACCGCGTTCGGACTATTTATCGTTGGAATTAGAGGCTTTTACCATGCGCAGCGCAGCAGCTGCGGCGTCCGTGGCTTCAGTAGAGAACGTAAAGAGCTGGGGAGCGACTTGGGAGGCCTGGCGCGCTCGCAACAGCGCCGTCGCCGCCGCCTTCATGCGTGACATCGCCATCGGGACTGGATCGCCACAAAAATGATGGACGGAACAGGTTTTTAACGGATAAGTTTCGATGTTACGTTAGATCGAGATAAACTGTAGCCATTTCGCTAGATGTGTTGCTCTTGGTGGCGCAGTTCCTCCACGTTGGCCTTAATGTACAGCAGCACTTCTGCCTCAGTCAGGTCCAGCTGAATGCCGTAGTTGCGCCCCACGAACGTGCTGAAGGCGTCGACGTCCGAGCACAGAAGGCGTCCCGTGTCGGTCCAGATCACCACGTCGCTGATCACCAGGTTCGACGAGGTTGGCAGGTTGAAGCTGGCGCGGCGCACAAGTTAATAGGGAGCAAGCAATACGGAAATGCACGTGCACTGGGCAATCAAGACTGACCCGTACAAACGCATCAGCTCGGCTGCATCGTTGGGCCAACGCTCGGTCTTGGATGGCAGCTTTGTTACTTGGCAGTTAGGCAAGGTTGCTGCCAGAATGTCTTCAAAGGGGTCACCGTAAGCGAAACAAAAGCCCTTTGCGCTGGTTACCGACGCACTTCGTACCGAGCAATCGATCGCAGATAGCGTACTCTTCGCTGCTAACTCGCCCAGCCAGCGTGTAGTGCACCATTCCGATGGAAGACGAGGGAAATGGGAGTGGCTCAATCATGTATTCAACAGAACCACAACGGGAAGCAAGGCTCAGAATAGAAGTTGTCTGTTCTTTTATGGAAGTTGCTGCCAAACAGTTTGCAGGGGCGTCGTTCCGAGCATTGCTATCCACCTTCATTGCAGCCCTTCGCCACTTACTGCGGTCGTTGCTCTACCTGTATTGGATAATAAACGATTGACATTCCATGTCCGCTAGTACAGTAAATCCCGTTCGTCTTATGCGTATAGGAACTCTACTGCTGCGCGTTGGCATTTCCATTTTCTCGACGCTTCTTCGCCTCTGAGCCAACCCGTTTGAATTTCTTGCTCTCCGTCTTCTTCAGGCCGCGATACTTTTGGCTATCCCAACGAGACATTTGCGAGGAATCCCGGCACCCAGCACCACCTTCCCAATGACGAGACGTCGACTTTTTTGCAGCAACGTCGTTGCCGCAGGAGCACACCTTCACCGAGGTTGATTGTTCCTTCGAGCACAAACCGCAAATCATCCGGCTGGCGAATTTCCCCAAATTGGCTTCAGGACAATCGCTCGAGTCGTGGCATACGTCGCATGGGAATGCTTTACCGCAGCACTGGAACCTAAACCATCGAAGTGAGTGCTTATAGTGATCGCAAGCTCCATTACGAGGCAGCGGTTGTCCCAAAACGAACGTCTCCATGACTTGCTTGGCTCCTTTTTTGCTGGTCTTGGTAGCCTTTGCTGCAGTGCCATCAGGCGAGTTACTCCGCTTTCCACTTGATCCCTCTAGTTGGCCTGCCATGAAGCGTTTTGCCATCACAGCAAGCTTGACGTGGCAGGAAAAGCACGTTTGTTCGGATCGCTGCCTCGGTGTTAATCTCTTCAGTAATGCTTCGCATCCACATTCCAAGCAAGTAGCTAACACATCCGTGGGCAGCACGTCGACAATGGAGCAATTTTCAGTGTCCACATAAGCTAGAACATTGCTCTGCGAATGGGCAAACACAGGCCTCATCAGCACGTGGTGAAGCACACTGCATCGAGGGCACCATTTCTGAATCTCCGCCGAGTCCAACCCCAGGATTGCATCAAACTTGAGCGGGCAGTTATCGCACTGGGCTTGGCACACGAGTCGATGAGAAACAAGCGTGCCAACTTCGTGCAGGAACAAATCTTCGAGGCAGATTTGAGTTCCCTTCACTTCAGGCTCGGTCTCAATAGTAACGCGCTTCTCAGCTGGTATGATCCTTGAGTTTTGAGCATGATCCTCGCTTTCGGTTTGTTCTGCTGTTTGCTCTTCCTCCTTCTCCTCTTTCTGAGAGACGACAGCATTAGTGGGATCCACACCGCGCCGCACCAGCTCGCATAGCATCTGGAAGCGGTCAATGCATTCATTCAGAGACCGACCTTCGACCTCATTTGCTATGTTGGTCCATCTCTCCTTCTTGTCCATCGAAGCCGGATACTTTTTCAACGCCACGTCAAGTGCTCGCTGCTGCACCTCCGACCACTCGCTGCTGTCTTCATGCAGTTTAGCATTAGTTTCACAGTTGGGGCTCGCAGAGATGTTTTCCACCTCCGTAACAGCACTAGAATCCATTATGACTGTAGCTCCAGTTGGTGGACCCAGTTGCACGACAACAGCGCGTGACGGGGCATCAGACTCTTGCATTTGAGCATTATTATTTGTGCCAGAATCCTTGAGCTCGTGCGAAAACTTGCACTTCTCTCCGTCGCGGCACTTGTTCTGTGCGAAAAACTTGCATTTCCGCACACGAGTTTTCTTTTTCTTCTTTGGTTCTGGCGCCACTACTGGCTTCGTTGCCTCAGGTGGCTGCGCCGGGTCAGCTTCTCGCACAACCGACGCGGCGTCCGCTTCAGGAACTTTCAATATGTCACCCCCATTCACCACCTTATCCTTGGTTACGTGCGAGAACTTGCAGTTCTCTCCATCTCTGCAGTTGCCTCTTGCGAAGAAACGGCAAGGTCGTTGGCCACGTCTCCTCTTCGGTTTCTTCTCCCTCAACGGTGCCGCCTCCTTTTCAGCCTCTGCACCTTCAGCCTCGTCGACCTCAACCGCACTCTCCGTCGTCAATGCTCGCTCGTCCTCTGAGACCTTCTCGAACGACTCAATGACAGGCCAGAAATTATTGTCGAGCCAGGTCAACAGCTTCCTCAGGGAGTAGCCTCCGCACAGCTGCTGAGCTCGTGCATTCACCGCAGCGTTCAGCGCTTCGACCTGCTCGTCCGACAGTCGGCTGCTCCACTGTGCAAAGTCCACTTGGGCAGCCTCCACCGGGTACTTGCCTGGCAGCGTCATCTGCAGCTCCACTTGGCCCTTGAGCCGCGTCGGTAGCTCCGGGTCCGACAGACTCAAGAAGAGACGCACCCGCTTGTCCTGCGTCGCGGCGTCCTCGCTGATCAGTTGCAGGTGGTAGCGGCGCTCCAGCGCCATCCACTCCTTCTTGGCGGCGTCCGTCTCGCTCGCCAGCGCCTGCAGCCAGCTCGCATCCGCCATGGTCGCCGCTGGGTGTCAAGTTCGAGAATGCTGCTTTTTAATAACCCTTTCGATAACAGTTACAATATCCCACTGTTTTTCACTGCCCCGGAAAAAAAGTTCTGCGAAACTTCGGTCGGGCTCGGCATAATTGGTCTTTCATCCCGTAATTACGGCCATGTGGAGTATCCGCTTGCGCGGACCCCGCGGCAAGCAGGTGGTGCTGAAGGTCGACCCGGAGGCCAGCTTCAAGACGTTCTCGGGTTCGTAGTGTGGGTGTTGGTCTCGCCCTGGTGTCGTGTGTGTCTGATGGATTCGTTCCGCAGAGCTCGCAGCCAAGGAATTGGGGGTGAAGGCTAAAGACTCGCCGACATGTACGTAGCCGACGGCATTACGGCTAGTTACAGTGATGGGGGTCGCTACTTATTGGCGTGTTATAGTTCGCAGAGGTTTCCCGCCGCGGCTGATTGAAGTGGACGGCTCGGCGCTGGTCAAGTTCGTCTTCGAGGCCAACGACACGGTGGTGGTCGGCACGTGCTCTGGTGCTGCGGCTCCGGTGCAAGTTACTGCTGCTTCTAATGCCTCGCGGAAGACGGCAGCGAGACCGAAGCGAGCTGCTGCAAAGAAGACAGCGGCGAAAGCGCCGAGAGGTGGAGTGCATACGCTGAACCCGTCCACCAGCCCGAAGAAGAAGGCGCCGCCTAAACGGAAAATCACAGGCAATGGACACCAGCTTGGTAGCTCGCTGGAGAATAATCCATCGGGTGCTGCAGAGGATGCTGGAGACGAACCCCAGCGCAAATACCACCGTAGTAAGGCAATTAACCTCACGTCCAAAGAGGACGTCGAGATCAGTCTGGTGAACGCAGTGAGTGGTCAATCCCACGATCGTGCAGCAAAGTTCTTCCGAGCGGCGACAAAGAATGCAGTTGAGCATCAGTATGAATTGACTCTGGCAACTGCTAGGCTGAATGCAGCTTTGGCGCATAATGTTGAGATTGAGGAGCTTTCGACTTCCCGACGCGCTGATGGTAGCGCAGGTAAACTGCGTGTGCGCTTCAAGGAGACACCGCGCAAGTGGAAGGAGGAGACAGTTGATCTACTGAAGACGGACGAGCTGCAGGCCATTTTAAAATATGTGTTGCTGTCGGGTGGTGAGACTGGGCGTGAAATGCTCAAGCCATTCAACATGGCGCAAGTATCTACTAGGGTGTTTTGGGGTGTTGCGCGTTTGTACAATGGAGATGTAGCTGCTGGCCTAGCGGACCTTATACCTGACGAAGACTGGTCGTTCTTAGACACTCGAGCACGGTAAGGTTGGTGACCCTTTGTAGTTCTGTATGCAGCACGAAGTTTGTATCTGACCTGACTGATCGTGTGATACTGGATCATTACAGAGTTATGTCCGAGAAGGCTATGGAGGCGAAGGTGGGAGCCAGCTTGTATTTTAGCGCTGGCTTCCCTGGGCTTGCTAACCTGTTTATTACCAATGCATTTTTGTTCATTGTTAGGCGAATGAAGAGCAATACAAGTTGTGGAAGCAAGGAAAACCAAGTACTGCCCAGGACAGCCATGCGTCTTCTACAAAGTCAGAGAGTAAGAAGGAGGCCAAACCAGTTGAATGCTTCGCAGCAAAGGAGACGAAGCCTGAAGTCGTTGAAGTTGACTCAAGTGATGAAGAAGAATTCAAGCAAGATGCCGCGGAGCCAAAGCATGAACCACCAGCTCAGACGCCTGCTCTTTCAGCAAAGAAGGCGACTCCCAGCAACCTGCGTAGCGCAGCAGCGCAAGCTGCATTGGCCCGGTTCGACCGAAGTGCGCAGACAAGTGCCGTTGTATCCGCTTTTCTTCGGGAGGATAAGCCAGCTACCCAGTCGTCTGTTAAAACAAAAACCACTGCCGACGAGGATGACACTGAGTCCGAGGAGGAGGTGGAGGAAGCCACTACCGTGTATTGCGACTCTTGCAAGAAAGCGCGCATTTTATCACCCGAGGAAGCAGCAAACGCTGAGCTCGACAAGGATTTGTGGACCTGTGCCAACTTGGCGAAAACAGGACGTAGCGGTGGGTGCGACGCTATCGACGATGAAGTTGCTCAGATCACGGGTGCTCCTATTGCTGAATGGCTGCAGAAGTCTGCCATCACGACTCGGCAGGAGCTAGCAGATGCTTCCGTGAGTGCTACAATGCACGCTCTTGTAAATCCATTGGACCCATCAGCTCAGACGTTGCAGGAAAAGCTTGAAAAACTGATCGACGAGGTGAGTTTGCCTGTAACAAGCTGTGTCGTTGATGCCATTAGACTAATTATGCATGTGAATGAACTAGGCGCGTCTTGATGAGGTGGACGACTGGATGTCGGAAATTGTTGGTGAGGCTGAAGTGGTGCAACGACTGGAGGGTCAGAAGCTTGGCACACCTGCCGATTTGATCACTACACCGAGAGACTTGATCCTCGACGCGGTGGGCAATGCTGCTGGTGTATCACTCAAGGTGGTCAACTCGTGGCAGAGTCGTGCCAAAGATTTGGTGGACAAGCATCCCTGGTTGGCGGAATGGCGGACGCTGTAAGCGCGAGCTTCTTTGTCTAGGATTCTGATGGTGCAACGCACAACGATGATGCATGGATACTCACAGCTATTTGAAAACGAAATGAGATTTATTGTTCTTCCGCTTTCAGGTTTTCTGTTCTACACACAGCAGGAGGCGATAAACGGCACATGCATGGCCGGAATATGAAGCATTACTCGGGCTGCCACTCGTTCGCTCCTCATGGTAGCTCCCGATGTCTACCAGCCGAGTATCGCCTCCTTCTTGCCGCTTCGCCGCGCTTCATTGCACAATCCTGTGCAATTTCGTGACTGGGCCTTGAATTGCTAACTTGCTGCCTACTTAGTCGATCTTAATGGAGCTGTAGATCTTGCGCGTAAACCAGAGGCAAGCGAAGTAGCCGATAGTTCCCGTGAGGAAGAAGAACGTGACCGAAATCAGGAACATATAGCCGAAGTACAGGATGCCCGAGACGAACGCCGTGATGTTCAGCTTCGTGAAGAAGTACAGGAACGAGTAGAGGAACAGATACACGGCCGCAGATCCCGAGGTGAGGAACGAACGCCACCACCAGCGGTAGTCCTCTGCGCAAAGCTGGAAGTAGCACATGACGACCGTGACCTCCGCACACGTGGCCACGAGGATCAGCAGCACAATGAACAGGAAGCCGAACACGTAGTAAATCTGGTGCAACCACAGCGCCGACATGATGAAGAACAGCTCAATGAACACGGCGCCGAACGGTAGGATACCGCCCACCAGAATGCTGAAAGGCGAGGACAGGTACCAAACCTGCTCCGGGATCTGACGCGCGATCTGGTTTGTGCGCACAGGCTGCTCAATGGCAGCAGCCTTAAAGCCAAAGTAGCTACCGAGGAAAACGAGAGGCACCGAAATACCGAACCACAGGACGAGAAGAGCGAAAAGCGTACCAAACGGGACGGCCTGCGATGAAGACTTGCCCCACAGCACCAGGTTCAGCAGGAAGAACACAGCGAACAGCAGACCCGGGTACAGCACAGCCGTGAGAATGGTGTTCTTCTTCCAGTCCTTGCCGTTGAACATCTTGTACGTACGCGACGAGTGGTAGCCGGCAAAGCTGCCCATGAACACGAAGAGCAGCAGCAGCGTCGTCAATAGCGAACCACGGTTGGCCGGCGACAGCAGGCCGAGCAGTGCAATAATCATCGTCGACGCGCTCATGCTGCACACCTGCACACCCGTGCCCACAACCACCGAGAAGAGCATGGGCGAAAGCTGCGGCGGGCGGAACACATCGCCGTGAACAAGCTTCCAACCGGACTCCTCCTGCGCCTCCTCCGTGGTCTGCACTTCGTTGTAGCGAGCGATATCGCGGTGAAGCGTGCGTAGCATGATCATAGCGATCATACCCGTCAGGAACAGCACGATCATGAGCGAGTTGATAATGGAGAACCAGTGGATCTGGTCGTTCGAGCTCTTGCTGCTGATAATGCGGTCCCAACGCTCCTCCCAGACGATGTCCGACTTGACGAACTGCACGTCGTACGTGTACAGCACGGTGGTCTCGCCCTCCGGGTTCAGGTACTGGTAGTTGCCCTGCGAGACCTCCTCAATGTTGACGAACTTGCCGCACGTGTCCGAGTCGAGCTCCTGTCCGGCCATGGGCTCGTTCTCGTAGCTGTGCTTGATGGAAGTGGGCACCACCTCGAAGCCGACCACGCGCCACTTGGGGACGTCGCCGTCCTCCTCCGAGTACGGATCCGCGTTGACCGAGACGATGATGCGCACGTGGTTGTACAGAAGGTACTTGCCGTCCTCGTCCACCTCGCCCACGGGGAAGCCGCGCTTGAACGAGCCGGCCTGCTGGGAGTCGGTCGGGTCGCGGTACAGCACGGGCAGGTTGTCCACCACCCACTGCACGTAGTACTCGTCCTTGATCATGTCGATGAAGGTCTGCGACTGCTCGGACGTGTACGTCATGGGCTTGCACAGCACCTGGCAGATCGCGTCCTTCTCCATCTGCATGTTGTAGAGCGAGTCCATGATGGCGTCGCCGGCCATGATCTCGCCCAGGTTCTCCTGCTGCTCGTTGGTGGCCGTGGGCTTGCAGTACGGCAGGTAGTAGTACTCGTACGGCACCAGCGTCTTCGTGGACGTGATCTTGTTCACATTGAGGCGCACGGCGTCGCCCGCGGCCCACGACTCGGGCGCCACGCCCGGCACGTAGAAGGCCGCGCTGGCCTCCTGCACCGCCAGGAGCGCGGCCAGCGCCGTCGCCGCCACGCTCTTCATCCACATCATGTCGGAAAGGAAGGGAGAGAGGGGGAAGGAAGTTATCTGCTGCCGCTGCCGCCCGACGTCTGGCTTCTTCGCGGTTTCGTAGGAATGAGGGAGTGTGACTTTGCCGCCACGAAGCCGGCGCCAGAATGCATATCCCTGCCAAAGTCGATGGATGCAGAAGGAGACGTCACCTGCAGAAACACATGCGGAAAATGGACGAATCGGATCGCGCCACGACGCCCGAAGAGTGAATTTCGTGTTCACCACGCCATATCGTAGGTCGGGTGCGCCACATAAACCCTCTCATTTCCGTTCTCTGAAGAGCTCACTGACAACCCGAAGAACGCACGTAGCCTCCAGCCAGAGCCAGAGTTGAAGCTGCCGCATTGCCTCCCAGCCACTCGGTCTCTCACTTGCGCAGCGAGGGATCAAAAGCAGTCGGCACCACAGCCCGACCCGAAGATTCCGGAGGGCGACGCAACCCGCCAGACTGCCCACTGCGCTACAATTAGCTTCCTGGTCGGAGATCATCACCACCAGCGCGGTCTATTGTTGCCAGCCCTCTGCTAAGAACCCTCTGGCCACACACCGCCAGTCGCGAAAACCAGAGCCAACCGCCGATACTTGAAGTGACCGCACAGCGATGGAGGTGGCCGTTGTCTCAGAAGCCGTGGTGTCCGAGGCGCTGCACCAGCTCTACAGTCCGCTGAGCTCGCCGCGCGTGCGTCGACGCGCCGACTCGCTGCTGCAGCAGTTCCAGCGCTCGCCCGAAGCTGCACAGACAGCGCTGGTCGTGCTGCAGACGCCTATTGTCGACACGGGCAATGCGGAGCACAACGCGTTGCTGCGAGCCAAGCGCGCGTTCTCTGCGTCCACGATCTACTTTACTGTCTCCTTGTACATCCGCAAGTACAAGATGGACGACCCGACCAACTGGACGCCAGAAGATCGCGCGCAGCACGAGCTGCTCGTGAAGGACTTCGGTCGGATGGCACAGGATGTCTGGAATGTTCTGACCGGGCCCAATGGCACCCAGGAGGAACTCAACGTGCAGACTCACTTGGCACTAACGATTGCAGTCATCCTACTGCGCTTCCACGAGCCACAGGGTGACACCACTGTGATTGGCGCAGTGGAATGGCTCATTCAAAACCAACAGCACCCGGTTAGCGATGGCGTGACAGCTACCTTGACAAATTTTGCCGTGCTACTTACACTGAAGGTCATCCCAGAGGAAGTTGACAACAAACGTGTCAAATTCTCCAAGGTCAAACGCGCGCAGTGCGAAGACATGGTGCAGCAATGCGCAGCCCATGTGGTTCGTAGTGTCCTCCCTTCGGTTGCCACCGCAATTGATGCTAGTGATGGGCAGGTGCAATTGCGAGGTCTGCTTCTGCAAGCATTTGCGAGTTGGGTCGAGCATGGCACAGTACCACCGCCAGTTATCATTGAGTGCGGGTTGTTGGACCGAGCCTTTCGAGAAACGTTGGTGCCAGCATCCTCGGTGTACGCGTTGCAAGTTGTACGCGAAGTAGTGCGTGCCTGCCGTCACGACGAGCACGTGCAGCTGATGGAGCTTGTTATGCGCAATTTTGTGGTGCTAGGAAAGCATGTCCAAGAGCGCCTAGCAGTATCGGAGAAAAGCCTGGATGGTTGCCTTGCCAACTGCGCTAGTGCGATATCTGAATGCGGACAATCCTTCATCGTGTATTTTGTGGACTACACGCTGGATATGCGACCTGAATCCTTGGTGTATGGATTTCTGGACACAATTCTTTTCTTTACGTCGCTGAACAACCTCGACATTTCCAATGAAACGATGGAGTTCTGGATCGACTTCCGCACGTATATATCGGGCAAGCACGAGCAGCGCATGCACGTATTTGAAACGTTTATCTCGCGATTGTTGGTCATTTTGATTGAGCGGACCCAGTACCCTGAGGGGTTTGCAGCCTTCCCAGAGGCTGCTAAGGAACGTTTTTTCCTGTACCGAAGCGAAGTCCGCAATGTTTTCCGTGCGCTTGCCACAGTCACGGTGGCCAGCGAGGACAACTTCATTGTAGATGCTATTCATGCAATCTTCCAACAGTATGAAGCCGCCGATTTGGGACCCCCTTTGCCGCCGAATGTACGTATGCTGGTGATTCGTTGTATGCGGTGTTTACAGAACTAACTGCGGTATTTGTTTGTTTGTGCTTATGCTCAGTGGTGGCAACGTACTGAAGTATATGTACACGCTCTTAGTGCGTTATCAAAATCGATTCGAGAGGAAGATACATCTCTCGTTCCGAGGTTGTTCGAATGCTTGTCGCGAAAGGAGCCTTCGCACCGCGCACTCCTGCGCACAGTTACCATCTTCCTTGGAGTAGCCGGCCATTGGTTTGCAAGACACCCCGAGAACTTGTCGACCTACGCGTTCAAAATTGTATCCAACGGCTTTGAGTCCCAGGATGACCCTGGATACCCATTCAGTCAGCACGGCCAAGAGGATCACGCAGGTGCTGTGGCACTCCGGAAGTTGACGCTTCGCTGTGGCTCACACTTCTTCAACCCGCTATGGATGGACGCACTGGTGAACCTGTATCGCTCGAATCGCGCGGCAGTAGGTGGGCCGTCAGGACCATGCTTGAGGGGAAATAGTGCGAAGCTAATCGTGGACTCAATCTGCCATGCGCTCACGACTGTATCGTACAAGGATGCACTTCCAGTGGTGGAGGAGCTTGGTGCCATCATGTTTGCAGACCTTGCAGCACGGTATAGCCAACCGAACGCGGACGACGAAGATTCGGTAGATTTCCTGTGCGAGATGTTCAATCATCTTCTCGTGTTAGCTACGAGGATCCCTCTGCAGATGGACCAAGAGACCCCGCACCCAGTTCTGTGTGTGCTGCAAAAACAGTGGGAGGTGTTGGAGGCAATCTTGCGAGTTTACGGCTGCTGTGAAGAGGTGATTGATCGATTCTGCGCGCTTCTAGTAGGCGTTTTTGAATCTTTGCGGTCTCAAGCTTTGGAGTTGGCATCTGCAATCATGCCGGCGTTGCTGGAGCAGTTTTCGCGAAGTTATGACGGTAGTTATTTGAGCGTGATCAAAAGTATTATTGGCTGCGCTGGTGACGACGAGGCTACTGCAGTTAGCTTAACCCGCGTGATGGTTATCATCTGTGAGAGCTCAATGAGCAAGATCGCGGCGGACGGCAACGTCGATGAACACCCGGGGCTTACTACTGCGCTATTTTCATTGGTGGCAACCTGCGGTACCCACCACCCGTCGATCTTAGTCCAGTCGAACCAGTTGGAGGGTACGCTGGCGCTAGCACTGCACGCCTTTAAGTCGCAGAATCCTGAAGTCGGTGCTGCAACTCTCGACTTCCTTCTCGAGCTGGGCTCTTTGTACGGCCAGATCCTTCGCACACCGGAAAGCTTGCTGCAGGGGCCAGAGTTCGCAGGCAAACTATTGCTGCACCAACAAATCCAGATTCTGTTCTTTGAGAAGGACGTGCAGTACCATGTGCTCTTCGCTTTGTTTAATGCCGCTGCGGGGGGTATGTCACCAAATTTGATGGAGAAGGTCGCGGAGGTTGTTCGATCTTGCTGGGTCTACTTCGGACGTCAACGCAGCGAGGAGCTCATCCATCGGCTTCTGTCCGACAGCAACTTTTTGGGCTCGCAGGTTAGCGAACGGGCTCGAAATGAGTTCCTAAACTGCATTTCCACCCCGACTTGCGTGGAAAACTCGCGCAAGTTTAAGCGCGTACTGAACGCGTTTTGCGCCCACTTCAAGCGCAACCTTATCGGTAGTGCCAACGGGGATGCAATGCCTTCGTAAGAGGCATGAGAGGATACGAAATGGGCGAACTGAAATCGCAAGCCGACCGCGGCCCGATATTTTTTAGGGATGAGATGCAAAGAAAATCTTGTCTCCTCTTCACACATACTTTGCCTGTCCGCCAAACTATGTGTTTCTACTGAAACGGATTGCCAACGTCTTTCCAGGACGTTTTGTTGTTCTTCGTTGTGGCAGTGATCAAATGTCCACTCGGAGGGCGAGCAGCGTAAGGAGCGTCCGACCACTCCAAAATCTTCTCCGCAATATCCTTCGCCTGCGTCAATTCGTGGTGCTTGTGAGCTCACAAGCATGTGAGGAAATAAGGGTGCTAGCAACTATCGTACCTTTGTCCAAGTAGAAAAGTCGGCGTCGGCCATGAACTTTCGGTTCATCGGCGTATCAATCGTAGTCGGCAGTACGCCCAGTACTGACGAATCATCAGGCAGCTCAGTCCTGTAGTAAATCAACAAAAGTTCCATCAGTGAACCAAGCAACGTATGCGATTACCTACTACAAACTTACACAGCGCTGGCGATCAAATGGTGAGTGGCCGCTTTGCTCGCTCCATACGACACCATACCAGGGGTAGACTGGAGAGCAGCAGTTGCGCCCGTCAGAACGAGGAGCCCTCCAGGCACCAACAAGTGGCTCGCCAAGTACGTTGCTGCAGAACGATCCCAACACAACCCGGTTAGCAACTCGCAGTAGTCCCAAGGCTCATACTCACTCACCCAAGAAAGCCGACTCGAGGTTCTTGGCGTGCATGTCGCCCAGGTTGACGAGCGAGTCTGCGTCACGGATGCTGCCGCCCGCCCAGCCGCCAGCAGTGCACATCACCGTGTTCATCTTGCCATATCTGTTCGCCACAACACGTCAGCTCGCTGGTGCAATAGTTGCAACGTAACGCCGCAGTAAAGAGACCTGCTGGAGATTTCCTTCAGTGTCTGCTCCGCCTGCTTGAGCGAGTTGCTCTCAGGCAGCAGCACGTTGTTGTGCGCGTCCTCATTCGTCGAGAATCCCACGGAAGTGACGCCCCATGCTGCGCGAGCGAAGTGAGATACCACGCCGCGACCCAGCGCGCCGGCGCCGCCAACTACAAGCAGCTTCTTGGACATGGCGCAAGATGTTAAATGCGGGTCATGTCTGTCTGTACGTCCTTTTGGTGTTTAGACGCAGTTGTTTCCTACGCGTCTAAGTCCCTCTAAACAGGCACTCGCTCCAGCATCCCTCTACAGTGGCAATTGATGCCGGCGCTATTGTTTTCCGAGCTATCGGTTTACAACAGACCTTGCTTTTGCACTTCAATTTTACGTTTATCAAAGACGTTGGGAATACGAGTACGAGCTGCCTTCCTTCCGACCGGCAGCGACCATACTAACGACGAATATCTGTTTAATCTATGAGAACTTCTCCGAGTGGAAGTCGAAGATGGTTCCGTTCGGGTCCGAGGACGAGTACCGCTTGCACGTGGTGCCCAGGATCTCCTCCAGCGCGTGCGGGCCGCAGTAGAACACGCCGACCTCCTCGCCGGGGTGGTTGGCCTTGGCCTCGGAGAAGACCTTGTCCCAGTCCGGACGACCGAAGTGCGTGAGCTGCTTCGTGCTGAGACCCGACACGAAATCCTTGCCAGTCTGCTCGTGCACGAACTCCTGGAACATCTTGAGCTGCGACGTGTTCTCGCTGCCCTTCAGCGTACTCAAGTACTGGTGCGTCTCAATGATGTTGTCGCGGTCCATCTCGGAGATCTGGTTCATCGTCTCTTCAAACCAGCTCAGCGACTCCTGCCCACGGGTTACCCAGTGGAAGTAGAGCTTTTGGATCTTGAACGAGCCCGGATGCCGGACGTGGCTGCAGTTCGAGCAGCGGTTGTCCTCCCAAAGGTGCACAACGTCCTTCAGAATCGAGGCGAATGGGGTAACACCGATACCACCGCCGACACAGATGACAGTTTTGTAGCGGTGGTAGTCCTGAGTCGGTGCGCCGACCGGACCATCGAGGTAGATGTCCGGGTACAGCACCTTGCGCTCGTGGCAGTCCGAGATGACCCGGCCCATGGCTTTAGTCCAGTCACCGCAAACGCGGATGTGGACGCTGATGTAGTTGTCACCGGGGGCCGACGAAATCGTGAATGGATGCCACTCGTGAGAAGAGATGAGCGGGCAGTTGACGAACATGTACATACCGGGACGGTACACAAAACGACGAGGCTTCTCCATGAACAACGCAACAGTGCCATCCAGCTCCATTGCCTCCATGATACGAACGGGAGCCGCAAATATCTTGGCGTAGCGGAAACGGCGCTCGATCAGATAGATGAGGAACGGAGGAGTAATCCAGATGTAGGACGAGCAACGAGCGAGCCATGAAGCAGCGCCGTGGAACGACAACACTATCAGGAAGGGTCCGAAGAGCATGTGCGAGAACCAGAAGAGGTTAAACTTGCCCTGACGGAATTTGGGGATCGCAGCAAGTGGGAACGAAATGCAAGTGATCACCAAAAGGATCGCGCCAGTCCAGACCGGGAGCGACTGCAGCATGGTAGTGAACGGAGGTCGCTCACCATTAACGAACGAAGACACATGACGAGTGACGAAGATAGAGCGCTTGATCTCATCGGGAGTGGCGACCAGATACAGGTAGACCTCGTTCAAGATGTGAGCAATAGTGTGAATGAGGCCAGCAACCAGCAGCACGCTGCCCGAAATCTTGTGGAAGGCGATACTGTCGTCGAAGGGGATGTACCGCCACAGGAAGCGGCTACGCTTCATCACTTGTGTGATGGAACGGCACATGGGCAGCAGGACGAATACACAGTTGACCATTGCTACCTGGGCGTTGGCACGAGCGATACGAAGACCCCAACCAATGGCCGGGTCGACCTCGTACGCGAACCACTTGACCCAGAAGGCGATGTTGTTCAGAATGACGTACACGAGAAGCCACCAGATGCGGAGCTTGTTGGCACTGTACCAGGCTCCAAACTTGCTCTTGGGGCGGATAGGAGCCGTGTACATGGGTGCCGACTTCCGGAGGTTGTACGAGTCGTTGATGTAGGGGGCGAATACCGCCCTGAATTGGTCGTACGTCATGGACTCGTTCTTTACTTGAGCCTTGCGGAACATGAGGCTGGCCACCGTCTTGAAGTCCGTACCAACCACGTCAATGTGGGCCGCTGAAAAGTTTGACTCAAGTAACGTAACGATTTGGTCTTCGATCACATATCCTGAGTTGTCCGGATCGAGCGTCTCAAAGATGAAACGCAGTTTCTCCTCGCCGTCCACTTCCAGGTCCATCACAGCGTCGATCAGAATGGCGTTGCCGTCGATCGTGCCGTTGCCAGTGGCGTAGCCGTCGAAGTCGTTGCCATTTATCTCGAAGGCCTGCGAAAAGGTCTCGCGCTCAATGTAGCCGTCCTTGCTGGTGATGCTGCTCATAACGTCGCGCAGTGCGTGCAGCTTCTCCATGGGCGTGTAGGTCGGGTCGTTGGTGCGGATGGTGTGCTCGTCCATGCTCATGGCCACGCTGTACTTTTGCTCGAAGTTGCAGTCACCGAGTACCGGAACCGACACGATGTCGCTGCCGGGCTGCGGGCCGTACCGGGAGCCGGCGAACGACGACAAGTTGGACGCGCGTGCCAGGCTCTGGCGCACCATGGAGGCGCCCAGCATGGCCTGGACGTTCGGGCGGCGGCGGTGATGGTTGCCGCGACTGCTCTTGCAGTTGGCGCTCATCTTGGGCTCGCCACGCCCGATGATGTGTGTGGTGGTGGAGCTCATGTTCATGAACTGGCTGCTGTCCATGAAGTTGGACGTGCCCGCGGTCGAGCTCTGGAAGGAGGACATCATGCCGGGGTGGCCGGTCATGGGCGGCGGCGGAGGCGGGGCTGGCGCGCGCTTGACCTTCAGGCTTCCTTTCCTGCTGCCCGAGCGCTTGTTGCGCGAGGCGGGCGACGGCGTGGAGATGTCGACGAACGGCTGGGTATTCTGGCCGGGCGTGATCTTGAGGTCGTGCACGGGTGCGCTTTGCGGCAGTCCGTCGCCCCTGGTGTCGCCCATCTGGAAGCCGCGGTTCTGGCGGTTGCGGTTCATCGTCCGCCTCGTGTCCGTGCGAAAGCGCAGAAGGCGAAGTGGCGAGCGGTCACGACGATGCAGTCGGCGCAGGAGGAGGCCTGGAAACGCGCTGGCACCTGTGGACCGCGAAAACAGGCAGGTGGCACTGCCGATGGCGTTGCAATCGCAAATGGCGAAGTAGCGGCCCTGTCAACGGGGCGGCGCGCTCGTTCCTGGCAGCACCTGGTCGGGTGCGGCGCCCGCGGATGACACGTCAGTAAAGTGCAGGCCCACCGAACTACGACATCTCGGCGTTTGTATGGAATGCCCCGTTTTCGGCCGGATCCGCGCTGACTCTGCGGCGGGCTCGGGGATATCGAAACGGCTGGGCGCGGCCATCTGTCCGAGGGGCACACGAGGGTCAAGTCCGTTCTTGCGAGGCTCTCGACATCTTTGCTGCGGTTCAGCTCAAGAATCCGGCATGGGGTCCCTCACCGGCACTGAAGGGCCGGCCGCACCACCAGCAGCGCGGCGGCTGGTGCGGAGGGCGAGCCATGCCCGCTCAACTCGGCCTCACTTATCCGGCCACACCATGTTCGCAAACGCTGCCGGAATGGCTTTGAATACGCCCGAGGTATTGTGCTCAAAGGTGCCACTCGTTCCGTTGGTACGGACGAGTTGTCAACCGTGAGATCGGGTGACCAACGCTGGACACTGTTAACGAGTTAAAAGAGTTGGGGCGAGCCCTGGCGTCCGGTTTCCTCGGTTCAATGCGGTTGGATCCATAATACTTATAAGTCGCTCGACGGGCTGCTGCTCGGCATTGCGGAAACCCGAGCTGGGAAGCTTATAGCGTATTCTCCAGGTTGGTCCAGGAACGACAAGGCAAACGCACTGCAGTGACCGACCCCGTCGGGGTTGAAATTCATCGCTGTGTTGACAACATGGAAAGGCTTCCAAACAGCCACGCTAAATACCAACGGCTTCGGCGCTCGAAGGAACTCGGAGGACGGTTGCAAGGTGCATTAGCCAACGGCGAAACGGGGAGAACCGCCGGAAGCATTGCATTGCAGCGCGAACACAGCTCGCGATCGCCCGTATGCAACGGAGCTGCCGCAACGCCAAGTTCGCTGGCCGAGATTCTTCCTGCGATGTGTTGCCCGTGGAGTACCGGGTACAAGTACAAGTCGGCCGTTGGGGACAGCCTCGCCGCCGCGGCGAAGGCGGCGTACGTAAGACATGGCAGGAGCCCTCATGAGCAGGCCTCCTGGTATTGAATGGATTCGAATCGGGATGGTCGCAAGTAGGCGGACGATTTCAGACCCTCTAACAATTTTGTGGGGCTTTGGCTACAGTACTGTGTTTCCTAACACAGCGATTTCTCTGCTATTGGATGAGCAAGAGTGCAGCGCTCTCTGGGCGCAATGGATCTTTTTCTCTCGGGCGTAGCAACCGCGACGTGCGTTGCTGGAGAGGAGGGGCGATCCTGTAAGGTTGTCGCCACTGGTGGTGGCACCACTGGTGCAACCTTCATCACGAAAGAGTCCCGGAAAGACGTCGAACAGTAAAGGTAACATGTTTTCCAGGAACTCTACTACTGAGACCAGCCAATTGCTTCGCATTCGGTATCCAAGGTCATCCAACCGTCCCCTACTATCACTTCCAATAACTGATATGCATTGGTTTCCACAACTATGCATTGTTACACGTATTTTAATGCCCACCTGTACATTTTGTAGATTCGTGCTCATAAGCTTCATGCAGTGCATTGCCGTCACCCGCGTCGATAATGCTCTCTGGACGCGCCCCAGGGTTCGCCTATTACTGACACTACTGCTCGCGGTGCTGCTGACCTGCCTCAGCCGCGTCGGCGCGACTGGCGATGGCGCCCGCACAGCTGTGCGCCTCGTGACCATCCACCCGCACAACGCCAGCGCCTTCACGGAGGGCCTCGTGTTCGACGACGGCGCGCTCATCGAGTCCACGGGGCTCAACGGCGAGTCGTTCATCCGCAAGTACAAGCTGTCGGACCTCAACGCCAACTACTTCAAGGCGGGGGCCGCTCGGGCCGTGCCCTTCCGGCAGGAGTTCCGCTTCGACGCCGCCATCTTCGGCGAGGGCGTGACCGTTCTGGGCGACAAGCTGTTCGCGCTGACGTACAAGGCGCAGCAGGTGCTGGTGCTGTCTCGGCATGATTTCCAGCTGATCGGTCAGTTTCCCTTCACGACATCCACCAAGGAGGGCTGGGGACTCACGACAGACGGAGAGTTCCTCATCGCCAGCGACGGCTCGGCCAAGGTGCTCTTCTTCGACCCGCGCGACGACTTCCGGTTGCACCACAACATCACCGTGCGGAACAATGGCAAGCCGGTGACCAACGTGAACGAGCTAGAGTACGTGGAGGGGGAACTGCTCGCCAACGTGTGGTTCGAGGACCATATCCTGCGAATCGACATCGCGACCGGAGACGTGCTGGAGCAGATCGACCTGGACTGGATACCCAACATGGTGCCCAACCTCCACACAGAGGCCATGAAGATTTCGCCTTTCAAACAAGATGCAGTGATGAATGGCATCGCCTACGATCCGGTGACGCGTCACGTATTCGTGACTGGCAAGCTCTGGGACTCCATGTTCGAGCTCGAGTTGTCATATCTAAATTCACACAACCGCCCCATCGTCCCTTAAATCGATTGCGAGCTTCGCTTTTAACATCGACCATCACGCTACAGATTCATGACGGGAGATCGAAGAGAGAGAAACACTACATGGAATAACTTCACTTATGTAAAAGGATACTAACTACGACCACTGACATGTACGCCCGCTTTCATTCAGCAGGAAGTCGGCGTGGGGAAACACGAAAAACAAACTTACGCGAACTTCTCCGAGTGGAAGTCGAACATGGTGCCTTCGGCCTTCGTGGACGAATACTTCTTGCACATATTGCCCAGCACTTCTTCCAGCTCGTGGGGTCCGCAGCAGAACACGCCGACCTCCTCGCCGGGATGCTGCGCTCTCGCATCCGAGAAGACCTTGTCCCAGTCCGGGCGGCCGAAGTGCGTGAGCTGCTTCGTGTCCATTCCCGAAACGAAATCCTTGCCTGTCTGTTCGTGAACGAATTCTTGGAACATCTTAAGCTGCGATGTGTTCTCCTCGCCACCAAGCACCACCGTACTCAAGTATTGGTGCGTCTCAATCACGTTGTCGCGATCCATCTCGGCAATCTGTTTCATGGTGTCGTCGAACCAGCTCAGAGATTCCTGTGCACGGGTCACCCAGTGGAAGTATAGCTTTTGGATCTTGAACGCACTCGGGTGGCGAACATGGTTGCAGTTCAGGCAACGGTTGTCCTCCCAAAGGTGAACAACATCCTTCAGAATCGACGCAAACGGGGTGACACCAATGCCGCCGCCAATGCAAATCACAGTCTTGTAGCGGTGGTAGTCCTGGGTTGGAGCACCAACCGGGCCGTCGAGGTACACGTCGGGGTACTGCAGATTGCACGCATGGCAGTCCGCAATAGCACGAGCAATAGCATCCGTCCAGTCACCGCACACACGGATGTGGACGCTGATGTAGTTGTCGCCTGGAGCCGACGAAATCGTGAACGGGTGCCATTCGTGTGACGAGACCTGCGGGCAGTTGAGGTACAAGTACATGCCAGGCCTGTAGACGAATCGACGGGGCTTCTCAATGAACAACGCGACGGTGCCGTCCAGCTCCATTGCCTCCATGATACGAACGGGAGCAGCGAACATCTTGGCGTAGCGAAAACGGCGCTCAATCAGATAGATGAGGAACGGAGGAGTGATCCAAATGTAGGACGAGCAGCGAGCGAGCCAGGAGGTGGCACCGTGGAACGCAAGCACAACCAGGAAGGGTCCGAAGAGCATGTGCGAGTACCAGAAGAGGTTGAATCTTCCCTGGCGGAACTTGGGGATCGCAGCAAGCGGGAACGAAATGCAAGTGATCACAAGAAGAATCACACCCGTCCAGACCGGGAGCGCCTGCAGCATTGTAGTGAACGGAGGACGTTCACCATTCACGAACGTTGAAACGTGGCGAGTGACAAAAATGGATCGCTTGACCTCGTCCGGGGTGGCGATCAGGTACAGGTAAATCTCGTTGAAGACGTGAGCAACAGTGTGAATGAGGCCTGCAATGAGCAGCACACTGCCCGAGATCTTGTGGAAGGCAATGTGGTCGTCGAAAGGGATATAACGCCACAGGAACTTGCTGCGCTTCATCACCTGCGTGATGGAGCGGCACATGGGCAGCAACACGAACACGCAGTTGAGCATGGCAACCTGGGCGTTGGCACGGGCAATACGCAGACCCCAACCGATGGCCGGGTCGACCTCGTACATGAACCACTTGACCCAGAAGGCGATGTTGTTCACGATGAAGTAGAAGAAGAGCCACCAAATGCGAAGCTTGTTGTCGCTGTACCACTGACCAAACTTGCTCTTGGGGCGGATGGGGGCCGAGTACACAGGCTTCGCCTCTTCGAGGTGGTAAGAGTCCGTCACGTACGGCTCGAACACGCCGCAGAACTGCTCAAACGTCATCGCGTCATTTTGCACACGAGCCTTACGGAACATGAGCTTGGCCACCGTTCTGAGTTCCATGCCCACCACGTCAATCTTAGCACTGGAGAAGTTCGACTCGAGAAGCTGAACGATTTGCTCTTCGACAACATAGCCCGTGTTGTCAGGGTCCAGAGTGTCGAAGATGAAGCGCACCTTCTCCTGGGCGTTCACTCCAAGCTTCATCACGGCGTCAATCAGGATAGCGTTGCCATCGATCGTGCCGGTGCTGGTAGCGTAGCCGTCGAATTCATTGCCGTCCACTTCAAAGGCTTGCGAAAAGGTTTCGCGTTCGATGTAGCCATTATTGTCGGTGAAGTTGCCCATCGCGTCACGGAGTGCCTCGAGCTTCTCCATGGGCGTGAACGCCTTCTCATCCATGCTCATGGCCACATTGTACTTCTGCTCGAAGTTGCAGTCGCCAGGGATCGGCACGGTCACGACGTCGCTTCCGGGAGGTGGGCCGTACATGTCGTTCTTGCCCGCAGGCGGGGCAACGCGGCATTTCTTACGCCCCACGTTGGAGGCTGAAGACACGCTCGACGCTGACAACGTCAAACTCTGACGAACCGTGTTCGAGCGCATCATAGCGTCCACATTGGCACGGCGACGACGGGAGCGACGGTAGTTCCCCCTGCAGTTGCCCGGCGTGTGGGTCGCGGTCGCGTTCTTCAGCACGAAATTGCTGCTGTCCATGAAATTGGTCGCCGCCGGCTTTCGGAGCGGCGGGTTCTGGTTCATGTTCACCATGGTCGGCATCATTGGGGTAGTTTTGTCACCGAAGCGAGGGGCGTTGGGCGACGGTGTCGAGACGTCGATGAGCGCCTGCGACTTGGCTGGAGTGATTTTCAAGTCATCTTTCGGCTTGAAGCGCCTGGGTTCTTTCCGAGAGCGGTCCATCGTCGTCCCTGGTGAAGTCGAGCCTTAGAGACGCCCTGCAAAAAGTAAAATGGAGAATGCGAGCTGTGGGACGCAGCCGAATCGAAAGCTAGCACTTGGCGCCGCTTGCCGCCATCCCAGCGGCGATGGTGAGCAAGAAGGGAAGGCGGCTTGCACGCAAGTTCTGTATGTAATTCGGACAGCTAGAAACGCGCGGTACGGCTATCCTCTAAGTAAAACCAACCTTTGGCTCAACAATGGCGGCGGGTCTGCGCTACGGGAATGCCTTGATCCTCTACCTGCGTTTTGCACGGACACGCTCGGCACCCTCACGTCCATTTGCGATAAATTAAAAGGCTTGGTCGTGGCGTTGGGCACATTGCGACCACAGCCCAGCAAATGCAACAATGTTGTGCCCTTTTCGGTGCTAAACCTGCAGCTCGCGACAGGTGTTCGGCAGCCACAGCACCACCAACAATAAATCACGCTGGTGCCGCGCCTTCCTCGGCTGCAGCCGCAGCAGCCCCTCGTCGACGAGTTAAATCATACCGCCCTCCTGGTTACCGCATCGCTTTCGCGGTGAGCCACGGAACGGAGGGGCCCCCATGTTGCAGCGCAAGTCGAAGCATTCCCCAGCACCGCGTGATCGGGAGACGACAGCGGCGCGACAGCAAGCCCCGCAATTCGCGTTAAACTACAGAAACACGCGGGGACCAGCTTTTCTTGCGTTTCCTCGAGCACAGCCGAAGATTCCCATGTAAAGATGTCCGAGCGCGTTTCTATTATAATGTCGTTTGGTACAGTACCTAGTTCGAAATAGCGCATTGGCTCGGTGCAGCCTCGGTACGCCTCGACGAGCGGCACAAGAAGAATGGACTCGAAATTCGAGTCGAACCGCTCTGCTTGTGATTTGACGAGTCCCCGATCGCAAACAATGTTGCAATGAACCAACGCGGGGGCCTGTGCGATACGACGTACAGCTGGATCAGCGGCGGCCGACCAGTGTGTCCTGCCAGGACTCCTGGAATCATTCGGTGCGATTGAAGCGACGAATGGCTAGTTGACGCCCCATTGCTGACAAAGGCACGTGTAGGTAGGAACCTTTGCCATACAGTGTATCCGTCGAGGCGCAGGTTGCTCGGGAGAAGCTCTCGTGCATGTCCGAGCGCTATTGCAGTGATGGGAAGTCTCTGTAGCGTACAGGCTGTAAATTTAATGCCCCCCGGTATTAATGGGCATGTTCACTCGCGATCCTGCCGTTCAACGCACCCTGATACAACTGTGTACGGCAACTCATCGCATGCAAGTTGCAGGGGCAAAGCGAGTAGCACCTGTTTCTGGTACACGGACCTAGAATCGCGTTTATGAGCGCGCATTGACGAATGCCTCGGCGAACAATCTGAAACGAGGTTTCCACGGGAAAAGTTTATAATACTTCTTGAACGGGCATGAGGACACACGCTAGTGATTTCTGTTTGGACTCTGAACTTCGGAGTATTCAAGCGATCACTTTATCCACCAAGTAATGCATGTGTGCTACCGGTAATCTATTGCTGAGCCGACAATCGAAGCATCGCTCACCTCACTTTCCTAACGAACACAATGGCCATTAGAATTCTTTTCAAAACGAGATCCAAGCATGTTAGAGGTTTAATTGCCTCTCACGCGTCAAGCAAGCTTACTTTAAAGGGACTGTGGCCCGTTGGTCGCCTTGGCAACCAGAATCCGTTGTGATATGCTTGAGGGAGCCCTCGAGGATCGGTGTCGCGCCAACCTTCTGGTGACGCAGAGCTGTCCGCGCAGGATGAGGCGCCCAGATCAAAATTGTTTGCTACTTGTTCACTACTGCACGCGAAGCTATGCTCTCCATCAGCCTCGTCGTCGTCGTCTTCATCCTCTTGAAGCGTCAGCTCATGAATCGTAAGAGCTTGCTCCTCAAGCCGCTTTTTCAGCTTTTGTCGTTCCAGCTGCAAACTTTTGATTTCACGCATGAGCTCGCTTTCTTTCTTCTCGTTGCCGCTCTGCCAAGACACCCTTTCGTCACGGAACCTGGCCTTGAGGTGAGCTACTTCGTCTCGTAAGGCTTCGCACTCCTGGCGTAAGCTAACACCCAAACTTGCGTTCTCGGACGAGACGAAATTATTATCTGCTGGGCCCGCAAACGGTCCGGATAAAGAGGGCGAATCAATTCGAACAGGACTTGGTACCATCGTAGCCTTCGACGGTGATACATACGTGCCGTTAGCCTTCGCTTGCAGCAAGTCATCAATTGTGTGAGCCTGCTCCTACAGGTGAGCAGAACACCACTGTGAGCTTTTAACATTATTTTTCTTGTACATGCCCAACCATCAACGCTTACCTCAATTAGCAGGTTGGCACTCAGTTGCGCCTGTACGATCTCGTTCCAGTGCTTTGATTTTTCCTGCTTTAGCACCTCGTACTGAGCGACAAACTCCTCATATCGACGGGTCAGTTGCTCGTGATCTTGTGCAATGGACTGCTTATCCGCTTCGAGGTTACGAATTTGTTCGGTGGAACTTTCGCGCTGAGCAAGATACAAAAAGATTTAGCTCTTGCTCACATCATGGAAGATACCTGAGCGTTTACGCAGATATAGCGTACCTCTTGCAGCCGAGCAGCTTCAAGTTCCTGAAGCTTCTTGCTCTGGTCTGCTGTCTGTCCACAGATAATATCTCCATATTGTTAACCCCCTGCAAACCTTACCAGCGTGTGCAGCTAGACTTCAGGTACTTACCACAGCAGTCAAACTCGTTAAGTTCTCTACCAAGTCTTGCATCGTTTTCTTCATCCCTTCCGTCTGCTGAGTCTCTTCATCTTGCTTTGCACTCATATCTCGCACCTTAGCTTGAGCTTCCTTGAACATGCTTGATAGTCTTTGCTCTTTATCTTGAAGTTCCTGGTGTTGATTTGTCACTGCCTTGCATTGCCCTCGAAGCACCTCGCTTTCTTCGGTAGCCATCTGTAATTGCTTGCATGTGTCTAAGTACTTGGTGTTCACTTCTTGAAAGCGATCCCAACGCTCAAGTTCCAAGTTCTTTGTAACTTCAAGCCGCGTTTGTTCACGAACCGCATCCACCTTGATCTTCTCGTCCTGTTGTTTTTGTTCTGGGGTCTTTAAACACTGCGGGCACGTGGCGCTCATCTTCTTGTGCTTTTTCTCAATCTCCCAGCTTTCCTGTTCTTTGGCCTTCATCATCTGCTCGTGTCGCGCCTTCATCTGCTTCATGGCCTGATAAATCTGCTCATTTTGTTGCTCGATACACGTGCGTGAACGGAACAAACCGTTGTAGTCTTCTTGCAACATCATCAGCTGCTCCTTAGAGTGCTGGTGACTTCGCAGCACCTCTCGCCACTTGTCCTTCATATGCCTCACCATGCGAGAGTGCTCAGCTTTGAGCTCCTTTTTTGCGTGCAAAGCTTCTTGCAGCGCCGTCGACAAATCTGTCACCTTCCGCTTGTACATGGTGACCTCACCTCCCATTTTCTCCTTTAATTGAAAACTCGAGCGTTCACGATAGCGCGCATCCTGAAGTTCCTTGTCTACAAGCTGCAACCGGGTTTTGCACCTTTGCAGCTCGTCTGCCATCGGGCGGTGCACATTCTGCCACTCTTTCCGTTCGGCCTCCAGCTTGCCTCTCAACTGTTCAACTCGAGCGCGCAACGCTTGACGTTCCTCTTGAGTAGCTCGTACGTTGGAAGCCGCCTCATTCTTCACCAACTCCACCGTCTCTCCGTGCTTCTTATCCAAAGTGCGCAGTGTCTCGTTCAGGCGGGCAACCTTCGTTTGATCTTCCTGGCGCTGGTCTAGTGCCGTCTCAAGTAGCGAGCTTGCGTGTGCAAATTGCGCTTGGGATTTGTTGCGTTCGGCTTCTATAGCTGCCATGGCTGTTTGCAGAGTAGCGATCTCGCGCTTGAGCTGAATCGTGTGCGCGCTCGCTGCAGCCGCCGCTCGAGCAGCGCTCTGGTCCTTCTTCACCAACTGCTGCCGCAACGTCTCTAGGTCGCGCAGGAACGACTGACGCTCCTGACAGGTTGAACGTAATTCACCGACGAGACAAGTGTTAGTTAGCATTAGTTAGCAGCAGATGGCTACATTCATGAACAGACAACTTCAACATGACCCGATCAAACGGTCTACGAGTAGTACCTTGTCGAAGCATCGCTGAGCATCTTTCAAGGACAGCGTGGAGGCCGCGACCATGGCTTCCTTGGCCATGTTCAGCGGATGAGGTGGCGTCTGCCTTGCAGACCTACACAGCGCCTGGTTTACACAAAAAGCGGGCAGCTAGCTATCCTTGGGCTGCAGGTGTCACGAACTTCCCTAAAGCCTCTATCAACAGATATCCTTTTCCAACAAGTACAATGTATTCCAAGACAGGAGGCTAAAACACAATACTTGCGTTGCTGCATACATTGATACCCGCTTACATTTTGTACCTCAAGCTCGGTCCGTTTTGAAACGGCGAATAGTGTAGTGCACACCAACTTCGGAGAAAGAGTATCTCTATGTCGTCTCTGCGGCTGCGCCAATTGCAGGTGGTGCACCGCCACGGCGACCGCACCCCGTTGATTAACATCTCCAAAGGGAGCATCGATGCGCGTTCCGAGGAGGAGGAGGTATTGCTGTGGAGGCACCAGCTGCCAGCGCCAGCGCAGCTCGCGCAACTCCGGTCCAAGTTCAGCGTCCGCATGGGCGGTGAGCCTCAGAGCTCGTTCCAACAGCGGCCGTTCGGGTACTTGACTACTCGAGGCATCGAGCAGATGACCAAGCGTGGCGACCGATTGGTGAGATGCAGGTTGGTGGCTGACTTGGAGGTCGAATTCGAGGTTTCATGGACTTGTGTGTCGATTGTGGACTGTGACAGCGAGGGTTCTGCAAGAAAGAGGAGCTTCGACTGGATGAAGTGACGCCCGATCAAGTGCAGGTCTTCAGCAATGCGTACACGCGCACCCAACTCAGTGTACAGGCGCTGCTGGACGGTATGCTGAGGGACCAACCCCAGTTGAGCCCTCCTGTTAGTGTGCTCCCGCCGGAAAAGGACATCATCAACAGTGAGCTTTGCCGTGGTTGTTCAGATTAGAGTGTGCACACGAGAGTTAACTGACAGTGTGGGCTCGTGCATACAGCCTACCCGCTTTTCCCGGAGATTATGCAAATGAAGGGTGATCTGGAAAGGGACAACGCTGGGTTTGTGGCGCGGGAGCAGGAGATGGCTCCGATCAAAGAGGAGTTGACGAGGCTGTTTCCAGCTGTTGACTCGGGCAATGTCCCTTTCACGTGGTTGACTGCTGCCGACTACTTCGTTTGTCGTCGGGCTCACCAGGGCCCTTACATCCCTGGTACTGAAGTGCACGGTCCTGCTACCGAACAGCACCTTGGCTTCCGTTTTCACCAGGCAAGGATTTCATCGAGATGTGGCTGCAGGCAAACAGCTACGTGTCCATGTACATGTACAGTAGGTAGCAGTGAGTTCTGACGAAGTACTTTTGTGGTGCTGATAGTTTTACTCGCATCGGACGATTTTGAAGCTTGTGGCCGGACGCTTGATGCACAACGTTCTCCGTGAGGTGGGTCAATTTCAGATCCTGAAGTGTTGTTGATGTGCATGGTTGACATCCTTCGTGTGATACTGCAGATGCAAAAAGCCCTCTGGGACCACAGCGAAAGCAAGAAAATCGTTATCTACAGTGGACACGACGTGTCGCTGTTGTCGGTCCTCCGAGCCATGGACGCTGAAATTGCAAACGACATCAGCTTTTGGCCCGAGTACTCCTCTGCCCTCGCACTGGAGCTGCTGGAAGACGACAACGGAACATTCTTCGTTCGTGCTCGACTGAATGGCGAAGTCCTAGCTATGGGTGGGGCCCCAGATGGCCTTTGCTCTCCTGATCGCTTCCGTGACATGGTTTCGGATCACATTGGAGGCCACGCTGATTAGCTTTCCTGCATAGGTAGCAACTACACCGCTATCGAGCATTTTAAGACACCGATATGGAAGTAGACAAGCAAGAATATACCTTTTGTTTCTAGAGGCACTTAAGCCAGCAGCTCCGCCACTTGCAAGGCACGCTTGTAACGTCGCCGAGCCAGCTTAATACTGAGCATCTTCTCCTTCTCCTCAGCCACTGCTTCTTCCTCCTCTTTCGACGGCACACCGATGTCAATGATTTCTTGCGCCGCATCCATCACGCGCTGCATTAAAGTTTTCAGCAGTTAAATCCTTGCATCACACACAACTGAAGGCTTTCATCAACACTAACCTTGCGTGCAGCACCCTGGATACCGTTGAGGTACTCCAGCACAATGGCGAACATGGACTTGGGCACGACGTCCGCCTCGTACATCCACTGCAGAATCCACTGCTGTTTGATCTTCTGCATTGCCACAAACAACATAAAAGGTATGAGCGACTGCCACCTTTTCTGCTGCCTCTTCGGGCAACTAGCAGTTGAAGCCCTGCAACGAACCTTGAACTTCCAGGGCAGTTCGTCGTCAGCCTTGGGTTCGTCACGCTGCTGCCACTGCTCGAGGTAGTACTTGGCCTGCCGGATCATCTCTGGGGAGCGGTCGGACTTACCGCCGCCCTCCTTCACCTCTTCGGCATCTTTCTTCTTGGCCACTCGCGCGCGCTTCTTGGGCACCACATGGTCTCCATTGTCATCGAACTTGACGTGAGTCTTGGCCGTCTCCTTTTTGGCCTTGGTGGCTTTCAGCTTGCCGCGCTGCTTCTTGGACGGCTTGGTGGCGGTGGTCATGTTGATTAATACACTCGTTGTCAAACCGGATGTGTGCCAACCAAATCCCTGCGACGTGTGAACATCGCGTGGTATACATCAAATATGAGATGATCGCTGATTGGCGGAACCTTATTTATCGCATCTTTGATTGGTGGATATATCTGCCGTTCCGGTTCAAAACCCCGCGGAAAACTGCAACGGCTGTATCATGTGCTCGCGCCAAAACATCGTCAATGAGCCCGCAACTGCAGACGCTTCAGTTATCTTCTTGCGGGCTTCTACTAGCGTAAACCCGTCCCTTGATCTCTTCTATAAAGTCTTACAACGGGCGGTGAATGTTCCTGTAACGCCGTAGAGTTTCAGTGTCGACCCGTCTGGCGGAAAATGTGCATCAATCGTAAGCGCCCTCGCACTGAGCAGCTGAGGAGTTCGCCGCCCACGAACCAGCAGCTTCATGCCGCAACTGACGACCAGTTGAAGCGCATCAAGACTGAGTCGCCGACCTCCGTGGACCGCGTGGCGATCGCGGACAATCAGGAGCAGTACAGGGAGAAACTCGCGACGGCAGCGCACCGCGACGAAATGGTGGCGGCCATTCTGACCATTACGTCTGCTTTGGGACTCTCGAGGGAAACGCTTCATTTGTGTATCGGACTACTGGATCGATACCTGGTGGTGCAGAGCATTGAGACTGCAAGACTCGAAGCGCTGAGCATTTCGTGAGGGCTACAAACAACTGAAGATCGAATCTGTTGAAAGGGGCGAGTTCTGACGTTTCGTGTTTCAATGTGCAGGTGCTTGTGGATTGCTGTCAAATTTGTGGAGACACCTACGACTATTTTCGACAAGAGCATCAAAGAGATTCTTCAGCGACGGAGACACTCGAGCAACGTAAGTGGGCAAAACCCTTCGAACTTTTTGGAATGCCGAGACGCTAAAGGCTGTGTTGTTGATGTCTTCAGTGGACGTGGAACGAGATTCTAGAGTTCGAGTTAAATATTTTGCAGCTTCTCAACTTTCGGATCATGGCCTCCTCGATACTGGATGTGCTCCAGAAAAAAATGTACACCGTCGATGAAATTGACAACCAAGTGCACGGAGTAGATGAACTACAGTTCGAGCAGCGCCAGCTAGCGTTATATTTTGCCGACCTGCTGCTCCTCAAGACTCGAGCAAACCAGTTCACGAAGGAACTGCTCGTTGACGCTATCTGGTTTGTAGTCTCAGGCAACCAGATTGTGGACGTGAAGCCACCGCTCCTGGAGCCTGTCGTGCTGCTTTATCTCGCGCACCGTGACAACATTAATCCGAGTCACTCGGTTTTCAAGCCTTGGTTCGCGCTGCGCTGTCGATATGGCGCCTACCTGCCTGCGCCATGGAAAGTTCCCTACGATCCGTCCTGCGTCTGCCGTATCTGCGAGCACGTGAAGGACGAACTGGCGTCCTGATGCGACCTGTGCTTTCACTGCCCCGCCCAGTACCAATGTAAGACTTTAGAGCTAAAAATCGTATTCACGATACAATAGATGTACCATACCACTCTCACAATACCAGCACTGCCAAACTTGCGTTAAACATAAAGGATGACAGTCGTCTTGAGGTCGCTACAACAACTACCAAGACAAGTCGACAAGTCCAGAAAACACGGGTGCGAGATGCCATTTGGCCCCCTAGGCGATTCCACCTCCTAGCTGAGTCTGCACGTTGTCGTCTCTAATGTGACTGACAGACGGCGTCTATCACCGGTGCAAGTGAGCAGGGACAAATTTGATGGCGGGCGTAATCGCCTACAGGAAGTGCGTCTTGCGAAGATCTTGGTACTTCTTGTACCCGGCAGCGACAATGCCGCCAATGATGAACACAATGATGAAGAACGGAGTCTTCCAGCTACTGGACTTGGCGGCCGTTTCCTTCACGGTCTCTTCCAGCTGTGTATCCACCTGATCACGGATAGCGTTCACCGTGCTGTGCACACGCTCGACCACCTTTCCGTTTGCCCAAGCCTCCAGTTCGTCAATACGCTTCTCGTCCTCAGCACCCTGCTGCTTTAGCTTCTGGATCGTGTTCTCCGTGGACTCCTTCAGCGCGGTGAACTGATACTCGAAGTCCTCGAGCAACTGAGCGTACTTCCGCTTGACCAGCTTCATCTTGTCATCGTTGTTGCCCTTGCTGAGGGTCGCTTCGAGGTCCTTGTCCACGGCATTACGCTGCTTCTCGTCCGCTTGGTCCGCAAGCGAGTCAATCACGTCACTAGAAGAAACCACAAATAATAGGTCAGTTCCCCCCACTTCCACCCAAAAACACTTCTGCATACCAGCAGACTTACTCGTAGACGTTGAAGGCGATAACGTCGTGGTTGTCGGCCAGACCACCCGTCGAGGCCGAGATGCCGACGTACGCGTCGTTCATCCAGTTGTCACCGATGCTAAGACGCTGGCTGTAGCACTTGACCCAGTTGCCCGAAGCGTCGGCATCGATGAGGATGGTGAACTGCTGGTCCGCCTGTGTGTACGTGAGCTTGGCACGGGACATGTTGAGCGACGGGCTGAAGGCCGCATTCTTCTCGTGGTAGCGGATGCCGGGGGCCATGCAGCCCATCTTGTCCATGTCGTTGAGCTGGTCCAGCGTCTTGGTGCCGTCGTTCTCAAAGAACGTCACATCCTTGTGGCCGCCGCTGTGCTCCTGGTTGATGAACGTGTCGAACACGACGCCGATGCCCTTGAACTCGCCGATGAAGCCGTGATTGTCGCCCTGCACGTACTGGCTGGTCGTGAGCCAGAGCGCCAGGCCGTCGCCGAACCAGGCCTTGGCCTGGCCGCTGATGCGGAACGTGAACACGGCGGCGAAATCCTTGGCCGCCAGCTTCTGCTTGCCCCAGATGTGGCCGCGCTTACTCTGACGGTCGGGCGTCAGGCGCGCGAAGTGGCGGTTCACGGCCGTGTCGCCGCCGTACACATAGTTGTCGCCGATCTGGCGCAGGCCCTCGCCGTCGATGTTGTCAAAAGGCTTCTCGAAGGAGACGTGGTCCAGGCGCGTGGCGCTAGTGGGAGAGGACTGCATCAAGGCCAGCAGCGCCGCCACGCTCAGCAGCAGCAAACGAGAGACGCTCATGGCCGAGAAGCGTAGGCACGCGGAATGAAGGAGCTGGCTCGCGTCTGCCTGGTCCGTCGAACTCTGTCGATTTGCTACGTGGCGAAGACCAGGAGGGGAAAGTCTTAAGTACGAACCAAAATGACGCAGTCAATTCAAAACGCCCACTTCAACGTGTTTTTCTGTGCGGGTTCGCAGTAATGACCCTCGTAAGCTTATCACGAAGTCGGGATCCTCTCTCGCTGATGCGGATGAACTCGTGTACGTCGATGTTGTCGTTGCAGGCTGCTTACTTGGCGAAATAGGGAGCAGCGAAGACGAAACGATCTTGTAAGTCCAGGCGTGGTGAGTAGCGCAAGCGACGAAGCACTCGCCTAGTGCAGCGTATCTGAAAGCGAACTACCGGTAGCTTCTTTGTATTGAATTTTGAACGTTCAAAATTAGCTTGGGCCAGATTAATTACCGTACCGCCATCGAGGGGCAGCGGATGCCTCTACAAATTTAACGCTCCCGCTCTGATGAATATCATTGACATCTCGAGGTGGTGAGCGCGAACGTCCTAAAGAAATGGGCTACCACGACGATGAAATACACCCTGTCAATGTTTGCCTCTGTGCATCATGACACACTATACTTTCTCCCTCTGTAAGTTGCTGAAGCTTTACTAAAGGGTTCCAGATACTGTTATTATAGCAGTAACTATAGTATAGTATGTAGTAGTGTAGTTTCTTCAGAACCAACCACTGCGTCAGCGCTGCTGCGCCTCCTAACTACACGCTAATGCTATCGCTTCCCTTTTACCTCTCAACAGGTTATGAGCTCAAGCCAAGCCTCAAGCGACGACTTCCCACGCCTCGTCGGCGCTGAGAACTTCGACGTGTGGAAGACCCGCGTGTGCGCAGCCCTCGACGGAAAGCATCTTCTTGGCTTCGTGACGAAGCCGACTACGATGGCGTTTCCGAGGATGAAGCTGAAGAGAGCGGAAGTGAGATGTCCGACGTCGAAGACCCGCCGAAGCGCAAGCCGACCGAGCAAGCTGAAGTCAAATCCGATGCCGTGGACTATGAAGAAAGTGACGAAGAACTCAAGCCTCCCTCAGAATCTGACGAAGAATCGGAGATGACTCCGACACTCCGATCAAGCGCAAAGATCTACCCACCGTCCGCCCGTTCAACCACCGCCAAGCTGCCAAGGAACGCAAGCGTGGTGCAAGAGAGAAGCCCCAACCTCTCAACCAACGTGAGCGACGCCGCCAGGAAGCTAAGACCAAAGCTTTCCTGATGAAGACGATGGACAACACTCATGTCCGACTGGTCAAGAATCTCACGACCTCGTACGAGAACTTTAACTTCATCTGCCAGAAGTATGAAGGCGCTGCCTTTCACGGAGACCCCTACTTCATCCAGCACTACTTGATGGAGATCGAGTACAAGGAAGGCTCCGATCTCACTGAGCTTCCTCAAGCTGGAGAATGCGATGAAAGCCTCGGATGAAGCCACCGAATCGGTGATGACGGAAGGACAGAAGTCTATCTATCTGTTCCATTCCATGCCCAAATCTTGGAAGAATGACCTCCGTATCTGGAAGGGTCGACGGAAGTACATCCCGTACGAAGACCCGAAGCAGAGCATTGAAGGCAAGGTTCGCAACCTCCATGCCGAAGAGCTATCCAAGGGAACGCCGGAGACGACGGAGACCAAGAACGAGCGTGCTCTCGTCGCTGAGGCACCTACGCCTCGGACCCCAGTCCCTGATACTGGCACTGTCTGCACGTACTGTGATCGCCCGCGCCACCATATCCGACAGTGCCGCGGTCTGCAAAAGGATCTGTGTGACGGCCGTGTCAAGGCTGGCACCATACTTCCTGCAAATTTCGGGTCCAAAGGAGGAAACACGAAAGGCGGCCATCCGTACCGCACCACCAACAACAATAAGACCTGGAGTCGTGGACGCAATGATCGTGACAACTTCAACCGTCGTGACACGCGCAACAGGGGAAGCGATGCCGCTAAGCGCTGTAACCGTGGTAAGCACCGGGATCAAGACCGAGCCCGAAACCGCCCC